>JAVQJD010081222.1:0-28058 GCA_036023655.1 Nannoperca australis | reverse complement strand
CTGCACCTTAGAATCATACACCGGTTGTCTGGGGTGCCTGTGATGGGTGACCTGCCACTTTGGATTTTAATTATTCTTAATGGCTCCTGCTCTTTGCCCCCCCCCCCCCCCTAGTGTTCATCTCCCCCTCCTGGACCGCAGCATCCCAGACTTCTCCAGCTTCAGCACTGTGGACGAGTGGCTGGATGCCATCAAGATGGGCCAGTACAAAGACAATTTTGCTAACGCTGACTACACTACATTTGATGTGGTGTCCCAGATGACTATGGAGTAAGTGTTGATGATTCCCGCCGTCCTGGTTCTGATAAGCATAAGGAAAAATGATCACAGGAGGCGGGTTTGCTGAGGCTCATATATCCCTAAAACCTGAACGAGCACCGGACTCTGCCTCTGGCCCGTTATGAAAGACGCTAGCTGTGCTGCATGTAATTAGAAGATCGTAATACTGCAGTCGCAAGGCTGAACAGCGGGCACAATAGCTCGAAGGCATAACGCTGCCCTTTATTCTCCGCCATGTGTTTAGCAGGGCTCTCTTTGACCTCAGTTTAAGGATCAAGAGGAAACATCATAATATGGGGTTGGTTAGCCAACATTTCAGGAGAAAAAGCTTCCCAGCACACAAGACATAATCATGTTAAGAATGCCACCTGTAGAGAAACAGATAAAAATGATTTCCTGTCTGTGGATAACTGTACCACGAGCCAGAGATTAACCCACGGAGACTTTGAGCTTCAATTCTTTGAACAAAACAGATGGTACTGTGTAATCCAATAAGCGTGATTGCTGTTGAGGTTCAAAATTAGGAGAAAGGAATCTCATTGCCTGGCAGATAAAGAAATGTTCAGCAAAGAGTGAGTAAACTGTTAAGTTTGGAGGCCACGGCTTTGATATGAATATATGATATATTTTGTCATTTTTATAGAACACATGACCACTGTGGTGAATATTGTGTCTACAATCGACGCGAGACAATGTGATTTTGTAATTAGTAGCATTTTGTTTTGGTTGCATGAGAGATGGGATGGCGTTTTTAGCACATCAGTCTGGAAGTCAGTCACAGAAAAAAACACTAAACTGGCATTCAAACATTTTTCTGCGACTGTGTAAGCTTTCTGGCCTCAAAGATGGATGAACACGCAGCTGTTTCTCTGCAAAATGACAATGCGTCATGCCTGTTAGTTTACAGTGATCTCAGTTTTCATATATGATATATTGAGCTGTTTTCTGAAAGCCTTGTTTTCAGCCATATGTTATGTCGTTATATTTTGTTTTTAAGAGACAGACAGACAGACAGACAGACACTGTAGACAGATTCTGCAGGACTGTTTATACTCTGTGGTAACATCAGCCTGCATCTGTCTCTCCCAACAGGGACATCCTGAGGGTTGGTGTGACGTTAGCAGGCCATCAAAAGAAGATCCTCAACAGTGTCCAGATGATGCGGGCACAGATGAACCAGATCCAGTCAGTGGAGGTTTGACCCTCCCGAGCGGAGCAGGGGGGGGGGGATAAAGGCGGTTGGGATGCAGGGCTCTGGGTGCGGAGGATGGAGTGGATGTTTTTTTTGCGTTACAGTGTGTCTGGTCTTCCCACCAGACAACCATTCATCCCCCGTTCCCCTCTCCACTTCCCTCTCTCCTCCTCTTGTCCCTTCACCCTGACTCTTCCTTCCATCCTTGGGATCAGCAACGGAGAGTTGTGGAAACAAAAGTCCACCTTTTTCGGAGCTAGAAACATGGGAGGTTAGAGGTTGACCAGAAACACGTTTTTCCATCTTCCACCAATTTTCATTTGATGTTGGACATTTATTTTTTTGGTTTGTTGGTTCTGATAACTTTGTAAAGAATTTTTTAAAGAAAAAAAAAGAAAAACTGAGAAAAGGCAAGGAGTTTATCTAAATTTATAGATGATATAAGGTTGTACATTAGACGAACTGAGTAGGAAAGCTACCCTTTAAAAGGGCACAACAACAAAAGAGAAAACAGGGAAGAGTTAAGGAGACGAGGCCATCCTCTACATCGTGTGGATATTGTCTTTGCCATTTTTTATTTTGGACTTCACGAGGAAACAGAGTTCTCTGTGGCCTTCTGAAAGGCCAACAGCAGAGGAGACCGAGGGACCCGACGTGCACTCCCAAATGTTTCCCCAGGAAAGAAAATCAATTAAAAACATGAAATGGACCATTTTTGGCACGGACTGATGCCAAAAACACATTCATCCAGACTGACAGTTCACACAGTGAAATCCACACTCAAGAAAAAGAAAAAAAAGAAAAACTTTTTTTTTTCTCATTGCAAGTATTTTCAATTTTCTATATTGTGTGAAATTTTGTGCTGAAGATTCCGTCTCACCATGCTTCCTCTCACTGTAGACGAAATGACAAGTTTGTTGTTTGTTTTTTCTTTCACAGTGAAATACTCACAGCTTGCCAAATAGATCTGTTCCTTTTTTTTTTGCACCCCAATCATGACCCTGTACTGTACATATCGGATGCACTTGACCTGCCACAACGCGATCGATATAGTTCAGGAGCCGAACAGCTGACCGCAGGGAGGGTGGAAGCTGTTCTCAACGTCAGTTTTATTTTTCTCCTTTTTATTTTGTGAAAATAAAAAAAATAGCTCGAGGAGGAGAAAAAAACAACAGCAAACCAACTTCCTACGTAGATTCACGCGAGAAAGAAACAGGTTCTACTGTTTACATCAGAGCCCCCCCCCCCACACACACACACAGTATGTCCTGTTACAGCAGCATCATCCTTCACGTTGTTCATCTCCGAGGCCGCCCGTGCACGTGTTGCATTCGCATGTCGCATGCACAACAGGAGCAGTGGCTCCTGAAGCGTCCGGACTCGTGTTTGATAGCATGCTGAGTGAGTGGTTCATTTCACAGTGCTTTGATTTGCAGCAATTACTAGAAGTCTGTTTGGTAAGAGCTTGGATTTGACACACTTTACAGAGTATAATGGGGCCGCATTATAGTCAGTGTTTCTTCTTCTTCTTCCAGTTTTCCTTTTGAAAAGACATGTTTATGTTTAAAGTATTAAAGTTTTGACACATGGTTATTTTACACACACACACACACACACACACACACGCGGTCACGAATAGATTTTACAATCAGGCGTTTGTTGAATTGAAAACAAAAATGCAATGTGTTATATTTTTGCAATTTCTGTATGGATATTATTGAATTGTTATTATTACTTTTAAGTTTTTTTTTCTGCACTGAGTCTCCTGTTTGACTCCAACAAACACTCTGGATCTTCCATCAATGCTTAGGAATTTATTTTGACACATAAAACATGTTGATTCACAGAACCGTGTAGATAAGCGGCATTTCCCTGTAACAGGTTTTGATTTGGTTTTATAGACGGTACACGCATTTATTGTACGGCTTCAGTGCTGCGTCATGAGTACAGAGCTGTCAATCATTGTCTGTGTTGTTGTCGGTAACCTGGTGTAAGGGGAAAGATGGAGTTCGCAGCGATGCGATGATTCCCCGGAGGCGGGGGGGGGGGGTTTATGTATAGAGCCATTAAATGATATCAGCAGTGCAGAGTTCCTCCTGGGCTCCGCTCTGAGACCTTGACAGCCAGACACGGACGTCCAGCTGTGAGCCATCGGTAAGATGTGTCCGGTCACAGCGGGGCAGCCGCGCCCCGATCACAGCCGCTCTGTCCAGGCACTGATTCCCTCTCCCTCCCCTTGATCACATACATGCCTGTCAGCCACCTGTCTGCCGCTCCCACTGATCTCCACACAGCGGGGCTTTCAGCAGTTGTCTGGCTGCGTCTCGGCGAGTTTAAAACAGCAGCAGGTGGACTGACACTCATCACCGGGGCAGTCGTGTCCTGTCTTGCCCTGATGCTGCATGCCAACGTGGAAAAAGATTCCTGCAGACTGGACCCGAGATTTCTGTGGTGTCACTACAGAAAGCTTTAGCGCCAAAGCCCTGTTCAAAGAGAGCGAGAAACCTCAGTTACTGCACCCGTCGTCTTACCTTTCATTATCCCTGGCTGTCCACAGGATCCCAGGCCAGGAGTGGAGGGATTGTTTCATTCTGTTACTGCTCCATTTGGTTATTTTCATCTGCAGAGCGACGCATCGGAACAAATCTTTTCCCTGGAAGCCTTCGTAACATAAGAAACCGGAGGAGGAGAATGATGAGCTGTTAGTCATAGCTGAGAGGCGAGTGAGAAGTGATGCTGTGACCTAAACGCCATCGATGCCAGCGTGCAGTTTGCTTTCGATTGTCTTCCCTTTCCATTTCTCAGTACTTAACAGCCCATCAGTTTTATCCTGCGAGGCCGAGCGTCTTGTCGTGGCACGGCAGATATCCTCCGTCGTCAGGAAAAACACTTAATGTTGTTCAAGAAATTAATCATAAGTATACACACGGCTGGTGACTTTCTGCTCCAGCCCCATTAAAGGCTAATTCAGATGCTTGTCCGTGGACGCTGCCAAGACTTTTTAGGTATTAATCAAGCAGTTATCCTTGAATTTTGCATCAAGGGACTACCTTAAACAGGGTGGGCAGGCATACTTACTGCTCAACATAAAATATCTGAATTCAAGTTGCATACCGTCAGTGTTTTCTTGCCGCTAAGAGAATACTTTTGGTTGAACTCCTTCTCAAGGTTCAGTTTGTTGTTTTCCATTTCATCTGAAGAGTTTAAGAAGACCCTTCGACCCAATGTGGAGTGTTTTGAAAGCACTGCATGGAGTATTCATGCATCCTATGATTTGGATGGCACAAAACAGACGCATTGTTGCGGTTCAAGCTGAGCGATGATAGTGGGGGGAAAAATTGACGCACTTATGTCAAGTGTTTCAAGTGACTCTGACATCCTTTACAACAGCAGACTGGCTGCTTTCTTAACACCAAAGCCCGAGCTGTGAAAATGTATAGAGACCAAGTTACTAATTCATCTGGTGCGGTTTTTATGGTGGGCATATTTCTAAAAGAAATGGTTCTTTATGCAGTGATCACCTAGCTGAAGTCAGACTGAATATTTCATTTAGGTGAAATTATTGTCCATTACTGGAAATGGTTTTCACGCGACAGAAGTGCATTCGAATACATTGGCCCTCCGGTAAATTTAAACCCAGTGTATTTCAATTCAAGATTTGTATATAAAGAAAGGTATTTGTGCCATTTAAGTTTAATTCACGGGCTTAATTCACCTTCAGAGCAGTTACTGTTCACTTTACAGAAGCAATATATATGTATTATTTAACTTTTCAGATGTAGTTTAATTGTAAAGATTTACAGCAGCAAGAAAATCCCATCTACACATGCAGGCTCCAGCTTCTCTAGTTAAAAAAAAAACGACTTTTTAGCTTTCGTCTAGAAATTGAAGTAGATGCAGTGTGGTCGTGACACACAACGTTAGTCTACTGCAACTTTCAGCAAAAAGTCATAGGCCTACTGTACTTTCTCCTCTTACATCTGTGAAGTAAAGAAAAAAGACCACTCAGTCCTGCCCTCACCGTGTGCCAATTGTTGAAGGACGGAGGAAAACCGTTAAGTCTCAGTGTTACTGTTACATGATAGTGTACATAAACACGAGCTGTGCCAGGTGGTACCCACCGGGATGCGTTTGAACTCCGCCCAAACTAGTTCGGCCAGAGAGGTCGGACTCTGTTGAGGGAGACAGAAAATGGCTCCCATTAAATGGCTGCAGCACGAAGCACCAGAGCGCCCTCTACTGTTGTGGTGGTCAACAGTAGCTCTGTTGGATTGACATTTTCAGGTGCAGATAGTGTGTGAATGCTGCAGCAGGCAGAGCTCCAGTGTTCAGGACACTCCGACAGGCTGCTGATGGACAAACGCTGGCTGCAGCTCAGAACAAGTCTGTGTCTTTTGCCTCTGCTGGACAAACTTTCACGCCACTACGGCACCCTGCCACCTGCGCTCCACTCTGACCCCGCGTCACCCTCCATTACCCCTGAACCCCCCACACTCCCACTACCACTCTGGCTGTTGGCTGTAGTACAGGCGAGGGATCTCTGCGTGTTCCCTGGTCCTTTTTAAAGGCCACATTATAGACCAGTGCCGGTTTAGACCACTGTGACTGATGTGGGAGATCCTGTATTTCTGTATAAATGTATATTGACTGTAACCCTGTGAATGATGTAACAATTTCATTATTTGTAATATTGTCATTGGTTTATTTTCTAAAAATGGAAAGCCCAACTTGACTCTCCTCAATAAAAAAATAAGATCTGTTATAAAACAATGATGACTGTGCTGTTATTTGTTTAACTTAAAACCCATTTGTTTAGTTTAGTTTTCCTTGTTTTCTTTGTTTTTTTCCCAATGTTGACGTGAAATCTGTGGTATCGCAAAAATGAGCAAAAAAACCCAACAAAACAAAACAAAAAATTATTGACAAGTTCTTTTTCTTTTTGTAACATAGGCATTGAACCAAAACATGCCTACGTTACAATTGTTGGGCCTAAATGAAATTTATCATCCCCTGAAATACAAACATAAATAAATTCTTTAAATAACTTTTTATTTGAGTTAAAACACATTTTATGATTTCATTTTAAATGACATGAAGAGGAGGATTTTTTTTAAATTTAATATTAGCAGCAAGTAAATGTAACGTTGGTAATAGGTTAAATGTATAAAACGCATATTTGGTCAAAATTTGTGTTAAGCCCAGAATCGGAAACCTTTGACTGTTTGACTATATGAAAATACTATGCCTTAGAAGTGTATAATATCTGCTGAAACTGCTTGTTAATTTCGCAATAACCACAAAACAGAGCTGAAAGCAAAACTTTACGTAACTTAATCAGATAACTACATGAGGCAGTGACTAAATTAAGATGGAGAAGAAAAAAACCCACAGCTAAAGTCCTGCTAAAGCTAACTAGCTTAGCAGATCTCAGTCGGCTACTGACAGTAGCCACCAAGCTAGCGACAGTAGCCACCATCTCGGATTTTGACTAGTAGAAATTCCTGTTTAAAGCTATGTTTATTATGCTATAAATTATGTTACTGAATAAAATTATGTTACTATTTTAATCTAATATTAATAATAAAACAGCAAAACAGAGAGATATTTAATTCCCATGAACCACTGGCTGTGAATAATCATATTTTCTTAAACTGGTTAAAATGAACAAGAACGCTGAAAGAACACATTTTTTTGTAGAGATAATATGTAGATGAATTTTCTGAGCATAATCCAAAGAGAGAATGTAGTTTCTGGATTTTTTTTATTATTATCAAGCTTCTTTGGGGTCAAATAATCATCTTTAAAAGGTGTACAATGAAGGCATTTGAGTTTTCTATCTGTTACAGAGTTTGACAGCCAGCCTGAAAACTTTAAACCTCTTTTTTTCTCAACGCCACTGCTCCTTGCTTTTGTGGGGCAGAATCGTGTATGCTAGTCGAGATTCCTATCATTTAAAAAATATCCCACCTCAAATCTATTTCTTAACAGGTTTTGTAAACGTTTTTCCAACTCACATTTAATTTCCAAAAATCAATCGAGAAAGAAGCTTCCTGTAGCTCCGTAACAACCATTTGAAAAGGACTGAAAGATGCTGCACAGATCTCGGGATTTTGCACCAAAACAACCACGCTGTTGATTCCTACGCTAGTCCACCAATGCTAAACGTAGCTTTCAATTTACACATTTCTGGATTAAATAATTGAATGAATTGCATGCATCAATGTGAGCACAATCCACAAATGCCACATTGCGCACAAAACACAACACATCGGACTCACCTAACAGCACGGTAGAGCTTTTTTTTATTATTCTTTGGTCGAATTGAGCATTTGAGCGAGCCTCGCTTCTCTCAGCCTTTCCCCGGAGCCAGGCCATGCACATTGTTCTGGGGTTTCATGTCAGAAGTGATTTGACCAACAGTGCTGCCGCCCCTCCACAGCTCAGTTTCTTGAGTGGAGGTCAGAATGCCTCCACCTTGCTCTGAGATTCTGAAACCTCATTAGCGGCCGACTCGTGAAAGGCTGGAGACCTCGGCCTGACCCGGCGCAGAACGGCGCGTGTGTTAAAAGCTTTGGGAGAGGAGGGGTTCAGGAGTTCAGTGGAGGGGTGGGGGGGACCCCGCTGGCATGCCAAACCCTTTCTACTTCTAGTCTCGACCACCCGTAAGTCCCCCCACCTTCTTACACCTTGATGACTCGGGGGGGCCCAGCACGGCCGAGCAGGGGAACAAACAGGGCGAGAGCTTGTCATCTGAGCTGTGAGGGTCACAATGTACAACAGGGGGAGGAAGCGAGCGTGTGAGGGAGATTACAGGGTTTAATGTGACTGATTAAATGTCAAACAGTAGCAATGTTTTCAGGAAGTGCATTTTTGAAGCCACAACTCATCATTTCATTCAGGAATGTGTCTGATGAAAGGTGTGCTTGAGTTGTGGTCAGGTGGACAAAGACCTTTTGTTGAGGTTTGAATGAACGGTGGGGTCGGGATAAGAGGGACTGTTAGAGGTGCTGCAGTCACCACCTCTGCACGTGACCCATAATTCATAGCTACTGCCCAGTGTCCATCTCAGTCTGCCCTCCGTTGAACCTGACGAGCGTAAACAACAATAAAATCAAGGGCAAACAAGCTACGATCCTACTCTTCAGTATCCTAAGTCTGTGGTGGAAAGTAACTACGTGCATTTACTCAAGTACTGTATTTAAGTACAATTTCGAGGTACTTCTACTTTACTTGAGTATTTCTATTTTCTGCTAATTTTAGCTCCCCTACATTTATTTGATAACTTTAGTTCCTTGTTACTTTGCAGATTCTGATTACTGTAAAAAAAAATGCAATTAACCAATAAATGATGATGTAATATTATTGCCCCACCTTTTAACAGCTTCTACATCAAAGTGAGTTACACATTAATGCATCAAAAATTATAATACAATAATATAAAATGCATGCTTCTGAAATCGGCCATTCTGCATAATGAGTACTTTTACTTTTGGTACTTTAAGTGTATTTTGATCACAACATTTTTGTAATTTTACTTTACGTTATAATTTCTGAGATCTGAGTCCTTCTTCCACCATTGCTTATGGCCAGAGTCAACAATGAGGTTTAACCATTAGGAATAAAATTGATTTATTGATTTTTATACTAACTGTTTTATAATAAACAGTTAATATAATTTTATATATATATATATAATTTTTCATCAGTTAGTGATGTCTAACAGAGTTACAGCAGCTTATGTCGGTACTCATTTCGCAAAAAAATGATTCATACGTTAGTGTGTTCTGTGATGCACAAGTGTAATTGTTCCAAACACGAAAGCAATGGCCTACTTTGTGGTTGAATTAAAGTGCTGCTGTTGTTTTTTCCTCTACAAAATGTCATCGGCACGCTATTTGCCACTTAGAAAATATTTATAAAGTAATTAATTATTTTTATTTTATCATCATTTAATAGTTGAATATCTTTGTCGTTTTACAGTGATGTATTGAATGTATCAATTCATGTATCAATTGCACGAATAGCTGACAGCCATTTGTAATTTTTAAACGTGTTTTACAGGCCCAAGATTTTTAAGAATTTCCACTCATCCCCTGTGAACAACTACGTAATCCTTTAAAGCAAATTAAACATAAAACCTCCCCAAAACACTGAGCTGGAACGACTGTTTAGAAATGCATCATCAAAATGCTGTTTGAAGTGAAATAGCAGTAATTGGTGGTAAACCAGTTGATCATTTTCCATCAGTTTTACCACTTCTGAAAAACGGCTGCAGAGCATCTGGACCAAAGTCTGGACCAAACAAACCCGGAATGAGTAATTCACTAATAACGGAGAGTTATGGGTTTCTCACTTTCTAATAAACCATCAAGTCAGCAGTTGGAAATGTTAAGAAGTTGTTATTAGAAGGTTTGATTGGTCCAGATGGTCTGCAGCCCTTTTCCAGAAGTTAAGTGGCCGAGTGGTCGAGTGGTCTGCTGGATGGGTCCAACTTATGAATTCAAAATCTAAAACCAAAACAAGTTGAAGTCATGCTGGAGGAGGATAAACACCAACAAACCTGACATGTCCACACAAATGCCTTATTACTGGTTTATGCACATTCGTTATAGGTTGTAAACAATTGGTTCAGAAAAGCAGACATACAGTAGGTACAGTAGCGTGTGTTCAGCCTACAGCATGCTATTTTCTTTCAGGTTTGATGACCATCCATCAGGTAGCTGCCGTTCTGTCCGACGCCGTTACACCAGACTGTCTGGGAGGCGGGAGGTCACGTTTTAACAGGGGGGGGGGGGAAGAGAGGTAAAATGGTACGTGGCCACTGAGGACATTAAGGCCAGCGTGAGCGAGTAAGGAGGAAGTTCACCGGCTCGTGTTGTGTAGCAAAGACCTCCAAATGGGTCAGAACTGTCACAAGCCATTCCCATCATGTCCCGCTCCTGAAACATGATGGAAAGTGGAATTAGAATGAAATAAGACATGACGATTCCTCCGGGCGGTGGAGGAATGGATCTGCTTACCATACAAGTGGCCTTAATTGGCAACAAGCTCAAAAGTTCGACCCCAGGAGCCAGATTTTTAAGAGAGTTACGAGACAGTGGCTAATGCAGCACAGACTGCTAAGAGACCTTTTGCCTGGATTGACGAATGAATGCGGCCAAGAAATCTGGACATCTGGGCTCGGGGTACGGAGAATTACATCTAACTCTAACTGGACTCAGACTATGCTTAATACGGCCCAGCAGGTACAGTAAATAAGACTGAGAGGTTAATGTGGGCCTTGCAGGGACCTTGGGTTGTAAATAAAAACCATGTTTGATCCACGCTGTTCTGGCTTGGCAGGGACCTCGAAGCAACTTTTCAACAGGAGCCATCATTCAAGGGCAGGCAACAGCTTTGTTGTTGTTGTTGTTGTTGTTGTTGTTGTTGTTGTTAATGATAAGAAATGTCCAAGTTCTTTCCTCTAACACTTCCAGGAACATGTGTCCTTGATGTTGCGCTGCACGTGAGGTGTGTTCTTATGCAGAGCTAATTGCAAAGAAACTGATTTTAATTGCTGATTAATATGAATATTCATGTGTAAAAAGACGCCCTGTCACAATAAGACGCACAAACAACCTGTCTGTAAAACGTGCACAGACATTTGCGCAACACATGCAGAATTTCTAGACAATAGCAACTGTATTGTCATCAAACCAATTGAACATTTTCACTGTGATACAGAGAGACATGTGAACTCTCTGTGACTGCTTTTAGAGACCCCGAACCTCTTTTTCCCCCCTTCTTAATTCCCTTCCACTTGAGTTACACAACCCACATATGCCACATCGCGTCGGGCAGAACCAAAGGCGATATCTTTCCCTCCGCTCGCTGTGAAACGCTCACTGGGTTTTAGGCTGAGCTCCATCTCCTTCAGCAGCAGGAGGCAAGACTCAGAGAGGGAGAGGGAAGGGAGGCATCCGTCTGATCTACAGGGCACTAAAAACCACCTCTTTATATTTGTATTGATGTTATATGTGCATTCTTTTATATTATTTGAGAAAAAAATACATAATCTAATCTAACAACACATGTCCAAGTCCATTTTGCAGTTTTAGTTTGTGCAGCTAAAGAAAAACCTGCCTTGGAAGCTTTTAATTCAAGAATAGATCTTGAACGCCATCTAGTCGCAGAGATCCAGCATTACACTATGTCTCTGGTCCTCTGCTCTTAACATTTCAAGTACATTTTATTTGAGTTGCCCAAAATCACAATTCACTAAGAGCTCTACCAGCCAGCACTCTCTAAACTCCCAAAGAAATAACAGCTTTACATATTACAATATGCAGGAAAACAATGGCAATTGAAGGTGGATAGACCTCAAACTTATAAAGAATAAAGAAAATGGATCTGGGGTTTATTGTAGCTCTATGTGTGCACATAGGAGGAATTTGACTTTGGTTTTAAACTGCTCTCACTGTCTACATTCACACTGCAAGTCTGAGTGCTCAGCTCGGATTTATTGCAAATGAAATGAAACGGATTGAAATCCGATTTATTTGTTTGGCTGTTCTCATTATCTTTTTCAAAATGTGGCAAGTATCAGATTCCAGTGCTGTCCTGAACCGACCTGCGAGAATTGTGACAAATGTCGTTCAAGAGTGGCATAAAGTCTATATGACTGACCGCGAAATATCAAACCTGTGTTATAGGACCATATAAAGTGGCCCAAAATCCAATCAATATTGTTCAGACTTTTCTAAAACAAAGAAGAAGAAAAAACTATACTATATGTGTGTGTGTATATATGTATATATTTAAAGCAACAACAACCACAACGTACAAGTAAATCCAGTGATTAACAGAGTGATTATGTTTGTATATTAAACAGTGATGGATGATACGTTCATGTTAAAGCACAGTCTGCATTTAAACTATAAAGACATCATCTCTAATTTGTAGGTAAGAGGATGTTTTAGTGTTACAGGGTCATTGACTCTTTACAATCTTTGTACTACAGCTGCGAACACCGAGAAGTAGAAACGCAGAGGTAGTTTCTTTCTCTCCTCAGTGCGTGAGGATGCTGCAGTTGTTCATCACCGTGTGTCACTGAGACCCGAGAGTCAACAGGTTTTCATTCCATCCAATCACGGCAGCAGCAGATGTTGGTGATTACGCGTCCCTCTGTGGCTGAATGTGTGCGAGGGAGATCAGCTGCTGGAGTGAAGAGCTGCAGACTCCTGAACCTCACGGTTGATGGGAGTGGTGGTGGTTAGTGGAAAGAAGACATGTAATCAGCAAAACAGCCCTGGCACACGTTTAATTGAATGGATTTTTGCTGACGAAAAGATAGATGGACAGAAAAGATAGATATGTTTTGTGATTTGTGATTTGATTTTAGCAAAAGAGATCCTTGTTAAGAGATATTTAGCTGTAAGAATAGCTATTAGCTATTGCACTGAAGGTCACCTGTCAGTCTGTGAACGTGGGACTGACAGCTAGATATAGGGCTGGGCTATAGTCCCTGTCCTTGACGGTACACAAATCCTCACTGCTAGAGTAGAATGTAAGGTTAGGGATAGAAGAAAAGCAGCAGAAATAATACATCTCACATCAAATTTCATAATCTGAAGTTAATTTCATGTAGACAAAATAAAAAGAAATATGCTGATGCAGCAAAACGCCAACATCTGATATTAGGCAAGGCAACTTTATTTGTATAGCACATTTCATATAGCAGGGCAATTCAATGTGCTTTATAGGGTAATAAAAATACAACAAGGTACAAAGTGAAAAAAGTGAATAAATACAGGCAAGCTACACAAAACATATTATATTTAAAAGTTAAGAGAAAAGAACACAGAAAATAATCTTAAAGAAATAAAAAGTTTCATTTTAACATGTATAACATGACACACACCTTCAAGTAAACCAGGGTGCTCATGAGTCATAACATTCACACAAATGATAGCAGAAATTCAACTTTGCAGAAACGAGAGAATCTCAGTCCTTTGAGCAGATCTGAAAACAAGAAAAAAAGAAGAGGAAAGCCAGGAAGTATACATACCAGTGATAAAACTAATACTTTCTTTTTATCTTTCTGTGAAGTCACAATGGGCAGGAAGGTGGGCATGGAGCTGGAGGTAATTCAGTCACACTTTGCTGTCCCTGGTGGTTCAGTGAGCCCCCTGCTGTTAACATTCGTTACATACAAGAAGGGAGGCTGGATCTCAACTCGCCCTTGGGAACTAGGTTGGGATATCAAGTGGCGCTCACAATCAATGGTATCGCCATAGCAAACTAATACTAATATAAAATATTAAACAGAATTCAGCATGCTTTGCGAACCATTAAAGTAAAGATTTTAAAATATTTTCATTTACACTTAAAATGCAAACATCCATATACTAGTACTGTATCCAAACAAGGAACAAGAAGGTCCTTAGAGAACAGTCCATCCTTGTATGGAGACATACATAATAACACATGTGCCAGTGTTGCATGCTGGGAGTATTTTGTACAGTTGATTGAAATGAGGACAACAAAGGGGGATATTTCTTCCCCTGATTCAAATAAACTGGAGACAGATTTCATGTTGTCTGGCAGCCATCTTCCATTGTGGGGATTCCCCTCTCTCTCTCTCTCACACACACACACACACACACACACACACACACACACACACACACACAGCACCACGTCTTGATGAAGGAAATCCAGCAGGGTGGATCATTTTCAAGTGAGGCTTTTCTTTTACTTGTTTACTCTCTGTCCGCTGCTTTCCTGGAAAAAAACGGACAAACATTTCAAGAGTTGGAAATTGACCTGGTTATTTTCTTTCATCGTTGGACACTCGCCAGATTCATGGAAAACCAAAAGTAGTCATCGTCAACATCTGTCCCTCGGGCCTCTTTAAAACTTGAAACATTGTTTGTGTGTCTCGCTGAGGAAGACGAGGTCATTCTTGCTGTTGTTCCTTGTGGGTTGATTACAACAAAGACTTAGAAAGCACTTGGTGAGGCTGAACCTCTGCCAACGCTAAGCAATACAACCTTTTACGCACAAACGCCCAATTTCTATCAGGCCAGAAATGAAATGAAAACTGGAAATGTGTCGTCTGAAAGCACGATGAACTTCAGGCCGCGCTCAGGTGAAAACTGTTGACCCAGTAAACATACATCAAGTGTCAGTCTTAGTTTCATGGTTTAAAAAGTTATTTTAATCCGATGGCAGGAATCCCATAAGTGATCCATTTTAACGTACCCTCTTGACAGCTAGACGAACAGTTTCTTCTTGCAACTCTTGTCAAGCCGCTGCCTGCCGGGGAGTCAGCCATCATAGTGCTGTGGAGCCAAACATGGTTCAAACCCACAGAACTTTATTTTAGATTCACGCGGAAATCCCAAACTTTCCAAACATACCAAGAAATGTCAGATTGAAAACGAGGGCAGAAACATCTGTGTGATGGACTCTGAGAAAACATTGTGTAGCTTCTGTGACGAGTTGGAACAACGCAGAAGAAATATGATGCTGCAGAACATTTTAAATCGGATGATTTAAAACTACTTTAGGGGAAACATGTATGTTAAGGGGTAAATGGCATTTACAAAGGATAGTCTGATGCACAGTCAACACATTTCACCACAAGGGGGCAGTGTTTGCCAAATGTTCAACAAATGTCATGCTCCAGAGGACAGATTCCCCTCCAAGGTCTCCGCCTGTCTAGACAACTTGCAATTTTCCTCTGTTTTGTGAGAGCGAGCAAAGAGAGTGCGAACATTTCTACCTGAACGGCTTAAACAGACAGCTTCGCAGCTTATCCACTGTTGTCTCTTGTCTGAGCTGATGAAATTTGTCAACAAACAAAATGGAACTGAAATTGGACTTCAAGGAGAAACAGGAGGCATATGGGACATCAGTCAAAGCAGGTTGATAAATGTCAGCCGCAGCGAGGTGCTATCGTCTCCCCCCTTGTCTCTCTGGTCAGGCTGAGACACTGAAGGAATATTTTAAGATTCAGCCAGGTGTGTCCTCCAGTCTCAGCAGATTATTGGGTCTGTCTGTAATCCAGGAAAGGTCATAGCTCCCCTTTAATCTCTTCCCGTGTGACATTACACGAGCAGTTATCACTACAGTTGCTCAAATGATTGATTGGAGGACATTATTAACATGGCAGTCACACCGTCCCATCTGTTCGTGATTGACTACGGATGAGTGGGATCACGCGACGATGTGCAGGATATTATTTCCTGACTGCCTGGAAGGCCTTGGAGCTTCTTTTTGTATGCGCTATCCAATTACATAGGTGCATTCACAGTGAGTGTGAGAGGTGAGTGTGCAAATGAAGACTGACGTATATAAATGTGTGTATTTGTGACGCTCGGCATGCACAGAGCCTTTCTGAGCAGGAAGTCGTACAACCATGAAGTTAAAGTGACAAATGGAGCAGATGATGCAACTGATGAGTCTTATGTTTTGATTATTGTCTGTTATCTGCTCCATTTTCAATTCAATTTCAAACTTCCTGCTAAGAAATGATCATGGTGAGCCATCTGATGCATCTTGTCTTGTTATGATCTGAGTTAGTAGATGGTGGTCATACTCATTAAAATATGACATTTGTGAAATATCATGTCCACACTTTTTCCCCTGAAGGTTATTGTTTTATTTTATAACAGTGGATCAATTATTTATTTGACGCAGTTGGGGGGGGGGGTCTTTGGTTCAGGAGAGGACGCCTTCCTCAGCCAAGATGTGTATGTCAAAGGAAATCTTGACATCTGTGTTACCATTAATTGGAAAGTGACATTTATATGGTTTATGCAACATTCCTGCAACAGGCCCAGTTTCTTTTGAAAATGTATTGAAATGCTGTTAAATCAGTGGTTACCTCGACATCAAAGAAAACCTCACTTTTGAACTAAATGTATCCCCGTTTTAACCTAAATGACATGTCAATTACTAAATCAGTTCTTACTGGTTATTATTTAAACCTGCAATTGAACGTCTTCGCGTCGCAACGGATTAATGTAAGAAAAACTCTCTAGTGGTTTAATGCTTTACCCATTCACCAGCTAGTGAACTGCTGTGACTGTGTACTGGCAATATATGTTCCTGATCTGTCATGCCAATAAAGCTTATTTGAATTTGAATTTGAAGTAAAACAATGAGATTTAAAGCTCCACCAAGCTGAGGGGAACTGCAGAGAGTGACCTCCTTTCAAATACATAGTCATGTGCCACATTGTTAATATAATAATGTTGATTGTAGCCACTTTGACCTTCATTTATACAGGGTAGGTTACATAGCAGCATACATGCTCTTTTACAAAAAACCCAAATCTTAAAGCATAATTCTGGATTTAAAGTTTGATATTACGAATGAAAACATACACACAATCCTGAACGATTCTATTGACTTGAATACATGAAAAAAGAAAAGAAATATGGACTTTTTAAATGTGGGTTTGTGAAATGTGCTGCTGTGCCGAGCCCCGCCTCCCTCGTACTCCGTGTAAGTTAAAACAAACATTTATTTCATTTCATTCATCCAAGGCGTTTCTGCACCGCGACCGCTTCCAGTCCATCCATCACACTCTTCACGGCAGAACGACAACTGAGTGGAGGAGGCGAGGAGTGGAGAGGAGGATGATAGATTGAATTGCTTTGACTAATACGGGCAGAGGGAGACGTTTCACGGCAGCTGTCCTCTCTACCCTCGCCATCCTGCTGCCTCCACATCACCACTTCAATCCATCTCACACTCAGAAATCTCAATGCCCCCTATACTCACACACTCTCTCACTCTCTCACTCTCTCACGTATGCACACATAACACACATGTGCACTGTAGAGCCTGGTTAGGCGATGACATCAGGTGTTGTGAATGATGGAGGGGGGGGGGGCGCACGAGTGATTGCAAAACTCCTTGCTGTGGCTCCCTCTGAGACATCCATTAGCCTGGAGGAGGACTGATGGGGACATTTGCCTCTCTGTCTCCCGTCATTGGCGTTCAGATCATGGGGACTGAGAGGAGGCGGCAGCAGGGGTTAGACGTTTCATGTCCTGTCATGTGCGGCGTCTCAGCCTCACATGTCTGCTAATGAGGCTCTCCGCTGCGTCCCTTCCTGTCCCGCGTCCTTTGTTTCCCTTCCTGTCCTTGTAACGTGTGTCTTGACCTTTTCTGCTGCAGTGCGTGTTTGTGCTTTTGCACTGATCAGCACATGTTCTGTGGATGGTCATCATTTTCTTTTTTTTTTTTTTTTACACGTTTAGATGAGGAAATGCAGAATTGCAGACTTGCTTGTGTTTGAAAATCTGTCTCATCTGCAGTTTGGATATAAAAGTTTAAGGATACTGAATACTAATCTTCTTTTCTTAAACTTCAAATCTGTAAATTCTAGACATCGTGTCAACCTCACAGCTACACCGTCAAATTCATCTTGTTCAACACTGAATGTAATTACGTGCTTCTGCATCTCATCACCAACCTACTTCACTTTTTTCCTTCCAAACTCAAACCGACCTGCTAAACAATGTAGCTCTCTGAAGAGTTTTTCACCTCCAGTTGTGTAAAAGTTAGTCATTATTACAATTTAATGATGGTCCTTGCTTTCTGACCCGCCCTGCTTTATCAAGCGTTGTTAAACATAAAAATCTGTTTGATTCATGTTTTCAAATAGCCTCAAAAATGCAAACAATTACTAAATATGATTTTAGAAAAACTAAAAATGCTGTAAATATTTGGTAACATCAGTGTCCGTGAACACTGACAACAGTGCGAGCTGCAGCTCGACGCGTCCACGTGAGAAAAACTATAATTACTTCTGGACGATCATACGACCCACTTAATGAGGTCAATATCAGCATCTTTACCGATCCAGCTGATCAGATACGTGCATCCCCATAAACTTTAACTACCTACAGCAAACTGTCCGAACATACAGGCACTTTGACAACACGTTAAATAACATCCTACATTCCCATGCATTTCCATTAACAACTTCTTAAAAGAATTATCTATAGGCAATGAGTATCTATAAGTCAGCGGAGTGCGGACATGGATATGTGTATTTATGCATGCCATTGTGTGTGTGTGTGTGTGTGTGTCCACAACTCAACTAAGTGTATATGTGTGCATGTGAAGCCCCATCTACTAATTGTAGCAGAATCTCTAAACGTCACCCCGAATCCATCCATCACCTCAAAATATGGCTTCCACAGCTGATTTAGGGAGATAGTGACATGCCATACAAAGCACAAATGTCATTACTCTCCTCCAGTGTGTGTGTGTGTGTGTGTGTCTGTGCTCAGAGTGGCATGTGCTGACAGAACATCCTTACACTTGCTGACACTAGCTGTGAACAAGAGGGAGATGTCTTTGGTGACAGTCAGAAATATTTCCCTGCCCTCATCACATGCGAAGCCGCGACTTTGACGGTGATCTTGGACAAAAGGAAAACAGGCGAGGCCCCCCACCTACGTCTCCTCGGTGACGGTGGGAGGTGGTGGGGGTGCTGGGTGCTGAAACATGACGTCTGACGTTACAGGAACGAAGGGCTGAGATACACCGAAGAGAGGAGGGAGGAATACTAAATGAAAATAAATAAATAAATCAGTGACGCAGAAGTCACACCTCATGCTCACAGGACTTATCTCCTTGGCAACTATCCCCGCCCGATTCAACTCGCACCAATTGAAATTGTCTCTGTGTTTTCATCTCTTTCATTAGCTGTCTCAAAGTTAATGTGCCTTTGAATGAAATGAATGTCTGAGTGCCCCTTGCAGACTGCCCTGTCTAATTTCATCTTCCTTTGGACGGACTTGAAACAGAAGCACATATTTCATGAAGCTGCCAACACAAACACTGTTAACCTTGGATTTCAACATCCCTCTTGGACCAGGTTTTTTGGTGAGCTCAGGCTCAGTGTCCGCTGCCAGGCACGACGTGATCGTCGAAGTGCTGCGTGGAGAGCGTAGCGTGTTTCCGTTACTGGCCGAGAGGAGGAGGCAGAAATGTATCTCGTGTTATTTTTGTTCTTCCACCCTGCGGTGCCACCCTGCCTGCCCTCTGACTGCCATCACGCTGCCCAGTGGCACTGAGCTAATGATGTCATCATTTCAAGCGATCTCTCAGCTGGACCTCTTGACCCCGGAGCTTGTGCCAGGAACGCATTAGCGATGATGTGTGGTGTGCAGCTGTGGACATGACAAAACAACATCATGCCAAGATGTTTGAGAACGGCCTAAGTGCCGCAAAATACCATCAGCGAAATCTTCATGATTGACGTTTGAACTGCTTGAAAATACCGCCGTTATGTTGCCGTATTATTTGTGTTTACAGGCCTTTGACAGAAACAGACAGAAACACTGAAGGGTTGGCCTGCTGTGAGCTCAGGGGAAATCAAAACATAGCTGATGATGTATGGCTGGGTTAAAACATAACTAACGCCCGGGCCTCAGATGTAGCAGATGTGATTAGGAGGAGCTGACCTCTCTCTGATGAAATAGATGTGATTTGTCTTCGGCCTGTCACAACACGAACGCATGGTGGTTTTCTGTGATGTGAGTGGTGACTGGTCCACACCGACAACTTGGACCGTCCTCGCATCCTCGAAACTCCTCCTGTCACGAGGGAAATACGCTGGGACATTTCTTGTTCCAATCCAGGAGGGCCATTCCTTTTCTTGGGGCTGCTGGCGTCTGCGAGGCAGCTGTCAGAGAGAAAGGCCTGTCAATCAACCCGTCCCCCTGGCAGCTGACAATGTCATCAGGCTTCGTGTGACTTCCACTTCCCCGCGTCAGCAGATTACTATTCATTGGGCATGTGTACGTGTCCTCATAAACTCTGAAAGCTACACGGGATAGAGCTAGCTGCGCTGCCGTCACATTCAGACACACTCACGGGGTGATCAATGAAAATCCCTGCTTGTATTTCGGCCCGTCAATCAAAGCAGATCTATTTTTGCATGTGGCTGAACCCCGGGGACTTCTGCCGTCACTTGTGAGCGCACAGAATGAGTGACATCTTCACAATGGGCTCTCTGCAGTGTTTCGTGGCCAATCAGTGGAGGATTTTCAGACGTTCAGAGTAAAACAAACGAATCGTTCTCTATGCGCCTAGGTAAAAGATTACTGCCCCTCTATTCATAATAAAGATACGCTGTGCTTTCAAATCATTTCACCAGCGGACCACTTTCAAAGCGCATGTCAGTCCTGTACAAATTTAGCTCTTTCAGCTGATTACATCCTGTAACACACACATGGCAGCATTTCCATTTAGATTAAATCAAAATTATAGAAGAAATATAGAATAACACCAGTCATAACAGCCTTTGGTTTTCTTGTAAGGACAGTCGCCAGTGGACTTTATACCTGTATATATAAAAGAATAATAATAAGAGGTGGTAGATTATTATTATAGATTATTTCATTTGAATTAAATGTTTCTTTTATTGCAAATAACCATTAATACAACCTAAAACACACAATAATATTTTTGAGGGTGTTCATAACTGGCATGGAAGCTACTGTATATATATCTTTTTGATTTGACATTTTTACTCCATTTATTGATTAGGGAGTCATGTTTGGGCAGCCACGTGAATAAAGTGCTCATGCCATATAAAACTGCTTTAACCATTTAATAACGAGACTAGCAGTTTTATGCATTTAAAGCAGTCAAATTCATTAGAACAATGTGTGTACTCCTGTAAAAGTGTTCCACTGTCTACACGATGTTGGAAGGGCCAGACCTTGGTTTAAAGCCGTAGCTTTTTGCAGCGGTCATGTCGTTTCTGGCCAAAGAGTTACGTGAGAAACACATGTTCTCTTAATCTTAGCCTCATGGGTCCATCTGTGCCTCCTGTGCTATTGTCTGCCGCACTTATATGTCTTTTTCTTTTTTCTTTTTTTTTGTCTCTAACATGCTCACAGTAGCTAGACCGAGGGCAAAGGCAGAGACTTCACTTGAAAAGCCAGTCACATTGCCCTTTCCACTAGCACTGCTCCACACAGCCTGAGGGCTGCTGGGCATAAGAGGCTGCCCTTGGTTTCTCTTTCTCTGCAAGTCTATTGTGTGCGAGAGTGTGTAGAGAGAGAGAGAGAGAGAGAGAATGAATGACTGATGATAGTGTGACACTGAAGCTCATCTCTGTGTCCCAAAATTAAAGGGATTGCACCAGCGATAAGATGACATGAGTCTGAGGAAAGCGTGTGTGTGGGCGGAGGGTTACCAAACACCGATTTAGATCACATTGTACCAAATGTAATTTTCTGTGTGATGAAGATTCAAGCTGAGTCCGTTTGTTAATATCTATGGGACTAAGGTCAAACTGCATTTGAATGGTACAATATGTTAATTTACTATAAAACCGATGCTGTAAATGTATTATTTCATTACGTTTTTCACATAAACTAAAGTTTGATGTCTGCTTCTGTCTCCAAGCGACTGCTGCTCATTTTGAGTTTCCTGCAAGGATTTAAAGCCACTATGTGTAGAGTCTGAAAATGTCCAAATTTGGTGCCATCATTTGTAAAAAATAAAAATGTTTTTGAAACACTGTGACAGACAGCAAAGCACACTAATGCATATTTCTCCAAACAAAAAATTTGAGCATCAGAAGAATTTGAAAGATGCTGTAACAACTTTTTAGTGCTACTTAGCAAATGCTAGTGTGCTAATACACTAAACTAAGATATTGAACACAGTTAACATCATACCTGCTAAACTTTAGCATGCTATGTATTTTATTTCACTGTATTATTTTGAATGTCATTGTAATGTTTTTCTTTGTCTGTGTAAAGCACTTTGAATTGCCTCTTAAATGTGCTATAAAAAAAGTCACCTTGCCTTGCCACATTGTCTATGTTAGCATGTTAGCATGCTAGTGGTAGCATTTAGCTCAAAGTACTGCTGTGCCACTAGCATGGCTTAACCTTGATAACATATGTAATGTTTGGATTAAAACCGGTATTGTTTTTTTACAACTTACATGCTAAGAATATTTTTACAGACCTGTGACAATCAGTTTTTTATTATCTGTATGTAAATAAAGTGTGATTGGGACACATTTCCACAATTAAAGCCCAAGGGATGAACTTGCTAGGCTGCCACTGTTAACAATGACATGGTAGAAAATGTTCAGACTGAGCTGTTGACACCACACAGATGGTAGCTAAATCTGGTGCCGAGAAAGTTACACAAATTCAGGCATCTGAGGGCATGGTTAAACCCTGATCGCCACATAAACACTTCCCTCAATAGTGCAGCTGAGAGAGAGCTGTGGAGCTTCTCGGTTGCACGAGGGTAATACAAACCCTCCATGAGATCAACCGACCATCTCATTTGCCATGGCAGTTGGCAAGGCTAGGGAGGTGTGTACTATCGGTTCACAAGTCGGGGGAGAGTCCTGGGTTGACAAGTGGCAAACAACGTGAGTAGAAAAAGCAAGGGAAGTTGTCACAAATTTGTGCATCTATTGTTTTATTCTCCTTTCTGTGGAACTACAAGCACATATGGGATTCCATTTCTCTTTCTTTCCCAATTGTTACATTCACTCTCCAGCATTTTACTCTTTCCGTGTCTCTCTGTCTTTCTGCCTCGTTTCCTTCTCTTCTCACCTTTTTAGTCTCATGCTGGGAAATGACACAGTTAGGAGGTCACGGTTAATCAGAGCTCATCCTCGGAGCGGAAGAATGTAGCTACTGGGTTTATATGGTTTCTCTTAACACTATCTTGATATCTGCCGTGCTAGCCTCATTCCGAAATAGCCGGCTGGCCAAGAATGAGGGATCAAGACCTTTTGATGGATTGATGGAGAGTAATAAGGCCCCATGTGTGACATCAGGGTTGGGTTCAATTAATTTTCCACAGATTCCATAATGAAAACAGCTTGCAATTTATAATGCAGCCCTGTCATTCATCATGATATCACATTTCACACCAAAAATGTATCATACTTCAATTGTATAAGTGTATGCAGCCATTGCATATGCATTTGAACAGGCATCGATAGGGTGTCATATCTTCTTGTCATCATCTTCTAGTGTCCCAAATTACCACACTTCACTGGTAACTGACGGTGGACTGCCTCTGTGTGGTTTTGTGTATGTCAACCCATGTATGCACAACATCAACCAGCGCTCAAGGGTGTTTACAGCTGTCTTTCAATCCAGTGCACAGAGCTCGGATTCAGCTCGTGAGGCTTCAGTCGTGATGTTGTTCCCCCGATGTACAGAAACCTCTGGCAGCTGACAGGAACACATTGGCCGAGGCAACAATGGCCAGTGATGGCTTAAATCGCACAGTGCCATTTCATAACATGCCCGTGAACCGACCCACAGGCCCACGCCGAAACAGCTGGTTCTCAAGGTGTGGGCTGGGGACCCGCAGAGGTCGTGGGAGGAGCTCTGTAGGGTCTCCAGCAAAATAAACAAGTTTTCCTTCCCAAAAAAACATCCACAAAGCAGATTTTTAAATAACTGTATAATAACTCAAATCATTTAAAACCTAGATTAACTAACCCTTGCCATGTTACAGCCACCAACTGTCTATCAGTGAAATGGCATGAAACCATCAGCAGAAATGTGTGTTGCACTGCCCACATGCACGAGGTACTCCACGCTCCATAGCGATCCTAGTGGTCAAAAGCTCAACTCCTAAAGTAGATGGTTTTATAATTCAACACTTAATCGTCAGCACGTGTGTGTATTGGCAACAATATTGTGTCAAATGGTGGCATGAGGCCTGAATGAGGCCTATGGAAAAATTGTACGTTTGCACATTGAGAAAAAAATGACTTGTAAATTGGAAAAAAATCTTTTTTTTTAAACAGTGCAAAATCAATATTTCATAGCCACAATAGATTATGCTGCCATGTTTTAATAGTAAATGCAATGTTTTATGTATTACCCTCAACTCTATTTTTTGATGTTTTTAATGGCACGGAAGCTTGCAGCTGGCAGTCTCCTGAAATATTCTGGGCCTATCACACAGTGAATGATGATGTTGTGTGCTTTGGACTTTGGGACAAACACAAAATGACATAAGACATGATGTCAAGTGAAGGGAACATTGTTTTTGTACCTGTGGCCCCTCAGCTGCACCTGTTTTTGAATGACTGCTCAAAAGACTTCTTGTTTTATTTTATTTTGACTATGCACTTGAACGTGGGTTTGACAAACAACAAAAGCCAGCGTTCAGTGAAAATAACTTCTATCTGGATATTAGGGTGTCTGCTGCTTCACTGGGTGTCTCCAGATAATCACTTCTATCTGGGAATCACTTGACATGTGGCTCTGATGGATGTCACTCATATACTGTGTGGTGCCACAGTATGAACTAAAGCCTAATTCCTTTCCTGAAGGGGAATGAGATCATGTCAGTCTTAAGTAAAAAATATTACGGAGACATCAGACAGCAATAATCTTAAAGTTTATCTGAGAGTCATTTACAGCAAAAACCCGATGGTGCTTCAACTTCAAGGTGGAAAGCGACAAGATGAGCCACATGGTGAGCGTTTCTGTGCATGTTCTCATCAAATGCATCTGCAGCTAGCGTGGAAAACACATCCACCTTCTTAACGGCCACTTAGTTTAATGCACAACCATCATTTTATCCTTCTAATCATAGCAACTACTTTGACAATGGAGTTTCATCTGTAAAATATAATTTCCACTGTAAGACATCGGAAAATGAAGTTATATAGTTTGTCTCTTATTCGGTGCATCTTAATATATGTTCACAAATGCAACAGAAGATATTTTTCCTTATTTTACTGCAGCGCCAATTGAATTATTCTCTGGATTTCATTTCAGGCAACCATGCTGTCTTTTGCAAGAGCAATATGTGCACAGCTTTTACTTAACATTACAAAACTTAATGTAAAATATATACACAATAACCTTGGATACCCCCACATCCTTTCCATGTGGCTGGAGGCTTGCACAACTTTGAAAAGCTGATATTAAAGACTGCATGTCAGCAGTGTTTTGCACAGTAACTGTGTAATCTACGAGGACACCCAGAGACGATCTAAAACAATAATAACTCTGACTCACTCTCACTCAGCTCCAGCTGGTAGAATTGGCAAAAGCAGGAACCCTTCCCACAGCCGTGAGAAGGCCAGTTAGTCATGCCATAGTGATACCAATATTGTGGATTTTGTCAGAGAGAAAAATTGTAAACAAAGCTAAAATACAGTTATGTGGGTGGCACGGTGCCACATGCCATCTGAGGACGTGAAATATTAGGTGTTACTTTGTCAAATAGTTTTCAGGTGGTCTTCCCTGTCCTTTAACCTTTGTAACAGGCCATGAGAAGGTTGTGAGAGAAAGTCCAGTGGAAAACACTGTGTTAAGTTACAGTAATACTGTCTGGTGCTGCTGCAATGATGTGGCATCAGTGAATGTCCGGAGCCCCCCTTTCCGCTGTGCCCTTGGCTGATACAGAACACCCCTGTCCTCCATCCCACTTCCTGTGCCTGTGCAGGGCAAGTGGCCCAGAATCCCAAATGTCAGCGGCTGGCTTAAGAAATGACAGCTGCCGTTGCATCTTGAATGTTCCCCGCCACATTTCGAGAAGTGTTCAAAAGGACGAAGTGACATTTGCAGCGGGGTCCTCTTAACATCCTCTCGTCTCCTCTCTCAGTGTTTCCACCACGCCGCCCCTTGTTTCCTGCCCTGCTGTGACCATGAATCTACATTGGATACTAGTCTGCTTACCAGGCCAAACATCATGCTGTGTTTGACATTCATCATTTATTGATGGGCTGTTCTTTAATTGCAGCGGGAGAGTGCTTAGCTTCTCTGCTCTCACACTGGCTGGTCCATGGGGAAGGCCCTCCTACTGAGGGCCCACATTCACTCAGCGCGCTGGGAGCACCACTGTTGACTTATAATGGTTGTGACACACAAAAAATAACCTGCAGGGTTGTTTTTTCTTGTCTTTCCACTTTGTTAGCATTTCACTCTCTGCTTACACGTCTTCCATTCTTGTTCTGAGCTGGGACCATAGGTGGTGAAGGGGCAGAAATGAAATAATTAACACCTGAATGGAAGTGGACTCAAAGAGGGCTTCAACTGGCATGCGAGACTCACCAAGGGCCTCTTAACCTCAATATACAGGCGCTTATGACAAGACTACTACGGAGATGTGTAATGGGATGGGAAATGCCATGTATATTCAGTACTGATGATGTGCTGAATACAATAAGAAAACCACACTCTGTTTATGCATGTGTAAAAATAATCAATCATCAAAAGTCCTGCCTTGTAAACCTAAACTAATCCTTCCATGTGTTTCCTCCTGCCGCCATGGTGCTCTTTATCTCATTTACAACCACTCACGCAGGACTATGCCCTTTCTCATCTAATCTGTATCTGGCGTGGGATTAATGTGACTCTATATGCAGCTGCAGTTGGTTCATTTTAGCTGTAAGAGGGCTGGGATTGAATTGTGATGGTCACGATGACCTTTGAAACATTTTACTGCAATGGCAATAAATGGCATTCTTAGTTTTTGCAACATATTGAAACTGTATCCAAGCAAACAGATATTTCTCCTTTTTAAAGATGATCTTTTGAGTATTTTTGCCTTTATTGGATATAAAGAAAGGGGTGAAGGTGAAGGTAAAGGTGAAGGTAAATATTTATTTTAATCGAGAGTCAACCTAGATTTTAATTACTAAGATGCCGTAAGACTAACTGTCCAACAGCAATGAACTTCAATTTAGTAATACTAAATCGGGAAAACTCTGCTCTGTGAAATCATGGAGGCAAATTTTTCTTAAATGAAGTCTTCATGAATAAAAATCTGGTATCAATTTAAACCCTGGTTTGCAAGATTAACCCAGACAACAACCTGAGGACACATCAGTAAGGTAAACTACTGGCAAGGTCACTAAACCATCAATTACTGGCTTGTCTCCACTCCTGTTACATTTACACTACGTTTAACACTTCAGATACGTGTCATTACTGCAAAGACTATAAAATCAATTTGTGCAAGCAGCTGTTGAGAAAGCAATACTTTGTCCGTTCCTCGTGTGGACACGCAATATCAAATAGTTTTCCTCAGGCTTTCAAGGTTAGTTTAAAACAGGGATTTCTGAGTTTTTCCACTTTTGGACACTTTACCCATATATTATTTGTAAAACCTGGATAAAACATTTTCACTGGTAAAAGCAGAAGGGTGGCGTGGCTTTGGGGGAGTTTTTCTTTGTCTTGAAACTCTCTATCTATGATACAGTTCACTGACTCAAGATTACATTTCCCTCAGCCACACAACGCATAACACACACAGTCCGTCCTGTTCATTAATGACTTCATAAATCAGTGAATTTAGTCCGATTTGGCCATGTGGATCATTTCCCTGCTCTGGCCAGGAAAAGGCCTATGCCCAGAATAATACTGAGCATAATAGTAAGCAGTGATATCACAACACAGTGGGCCATATCCACAAAACTCCTGTAAATGTAAATGTCCTGTAAATTACATTACATTACATTTAGGCATTTAGCAGACGCTTTTATCCAAAGCGACTTCCAAACTCTGGGGTCCCCAGACGTGGGGTGTGAACCCACGACCCTGGGATTAAGAGACTCATTCTC
>JAVQJD010081219.1:0-12511 GCA_036023655.1 Nannoperca australis | reverse complement strand
GCTGATGGTGGTAGTTTTGGGGCTGATGGTGGTAGTTTTGGGGCATTTCTGCTTGGTTTTGGGGCTGATGGTGGTAGTTTTGGGGCTGATGGTGGTAGTTTTGGGGCATTTCTGCTTGGTTTTGGGGCTGATGGTGGTAGTTTTGGGGCATTTCTGCTTGGTTTTGGAGCTGATGGTGGTAGTTTTGGGGCATTTCTGCTTGATTTGTGTGTCTGTATAATATTATAATTAACTGCAGCTCGCCTGTCAGCTCCTTCTTGATGCTCAGTTTGTCTGTTTTTATGTTTGTCTTGGGTGTGATTTTACCGTGCATCCTGTTCTGTTGCACGACTGTAAAATCTTTTGCTGTTTTTAAAATATTTTCTGGGGGGAGGCTGAACAGACCTCAGAGCTCCCTCGTGACGAGCATTCAGAGCCTGAAACACACTTTTATTGTGCAGCCCGGAGAGTTCAAATCAAAATAAAACACTGTGCGACGACAAGGTCAAATATTCTGCAGAGACAATCAAGTGTTTTGTTCGTGTTGAAGACGAGGCAGCTTTATTTCTGCAGCACATTTCAAACACAGAGGCAGCTCAACACATTACAAAGACAGAATAAAACTGTAAAATGAAACACAAGTTTCTTTAAGAGGTTTTGTTAAAGAGCTTCCATCTGTATTTATCCAGATTTTTGTCCTAAACTTTGGTGAAACTTATTTGTATTAAGGTCCCAGACCCGTGAAGACCTGAAGTCTTCTAAATACCACCAATCGGTAATTTAGCTATTTCAGAATAAAATTAGAAAATGAAATGAAATAAGTTTTAAAATGATAGATACATAAATAAAATGACATAAAATGCAGTTACAGAGCAGTAAACAGATGCAAGTCATCAAAGTGCAGCAGAGAAACCGGTTCCAGACACAAAGCGTCCGGTGTTTCTGCAGCTGGTCTCGGAGGTTTGCTGCCGTCTGGTGTTCGATAATAAACTTCTTCACTTTCGTCTTCCCAGTTTTTCTGTCTCTACTTTTGCTTTTTACTTCGCTCTGTTTTCCTGCATTTTACTTTCTTTACTGCCTCAAAGACTCCATTTTGTATTTCATTTCTTCATACCCCCTTCATCTTTCATTGTTTCTTGCTTCCGTCTTCCTTTCAACAATATTTTCTTTCCTTTCCTCCTTTCTTTTTGTGTTTCCTCACCTAAATGGTTGGTTTTTGTTCTCTTTAAACTCTTTTGTGCTTCGTCTACATTTAAAGTGAAGAGGAGGGGGACAAGGATGATGTTTGACGCAAATGAGGAAGTAGAGCAGGGAGAGGAAGGAAAGAAAGGAGAAGGTAGAGGGGTAAAAGAGGAGTGTTGGATCGTTCATCACTTTGAGCTCATGAACCTGTTTTTTGGGTCTTTTTTAGCCTCTGAGGTTTGACTGGATATCAGCTGACCTGTAAACCTCCAGCTGAGCCAGCAGAGGGCGCTGTGGTCACATGAAAACCTCAGATCTGCAGCTTCAGACGTGTCTGTGCTGCTGGAAAAGCTTTTTTAAAGTTACATTTTTTACATTTTAAACAAGATCAACCAGTTAACTTCATGTTTTCTACCACCAAGTCTGCAAAGCACCTTTTATCTTCCACTAAAATATGAATTAGGTTCTTTTGTAACTACTAGAAGTGATATCACCCATATAAGATATCAATTCACAAACATACTAAATGTAAATTAAATCTTAAAGCACACAAAACATTCTGGTTTCCTAACATTAAAATAAAGAAGGTTAACTTAGTCTTACTGTAAAACAGAAAACAGTGTTAAAACAACTTGTTTATCGCACAGAATTATAAAAGGAGTTTATTATCAACAGTCAATAATGTATTTTAACACTTATTTAAAATGTCAAAAGTTATATAAAGATACATTAAATACAAATTGGTAAATAAATATTAAATAAATAAACCTCTTGGTCTAAATCAGTGATACAGTGACAAACAACACTTTTTATATATTAAAAGACAACATTAAGGCAAAGAAGCTAAATTGTGCAATAAAATATTAATATAAATAAGTTTAAATCAGCCACATATACACACATTAATACATATATAAGGTATATTATATATCAAGGAGCACACATGTATATTATATTACTCTGTTTTCTCTCATGATCCAAAACAGCATGTGACACTCAACATAAAGTGCAGCTGAAGAAGAAGAGCGTCTTCATCGCTGCATCACATGAGATGACAAACTGAGCCATCAGTGAGGGCGGCATGCGCCCACGTTGTGTAATCCAACACCTTCTGGCTTCTCGCTCACGGCTAAAAATACCCGCAGGATCTGGACCTCCATCTGATACCCGTCCTCTCTGCTCACACACACACACACACACACACACACACACTAAACAAAAACACATCCACATGGCTGATTTCCATCTAATGTAGAGGCGTCGCAGTGTCTCGACAGCGTCCACAGAACGAAACCAGGCTCATATATACACACTCCAAGCATGATCAGCATGATTTATTTATTTAATTAATTTAGCTTTTTAAAGACGAAATGTAAGTTTGTGTAATAAAAACTATTCCCGTAATATTGGGAAATGCTCTTGTTTGCTTCCTTGCTGAGAGTTAGACAAGAAGTTTGATACCAAACACTAAATATGAAGCTGGTGAGCTTTAGCTTAGCACAAAAAATGAGGTTAGCTTAGCTTAGCTTGGCTCTGTCCCAAGGTAACAAAAATCCAGGAAGTTACTGGTCCCAGAAAAAATAAATGGTGCGAGACATCTGTGAAACGTTGTTGTTGTTGTTGTTACACTTTAGTTTCTGTCAAGATTAAACAAACGAAACAGAACGTGTTAACTAGTTAGCTGAAAAAAGCTAGTAGTTTCCAGTTTCTTTATGCTAAGCTAAGTTAGCCTGCTGCTGACCCCGAGACATCGGATATTTATAATCATATAAATGTATCTGTGAACTACCTGAAGTTTAAAGATATAAAGTTTTAATTAGAGGTGAATTCTGTTATCTTTGTACTGAGCTAGCTGTTTCCCCTTGTTTCCAGTCTTTATGCTAAGCTAAGCTAAGCAGCTGCTGGTAGTGAGACCTTTTGAACTTTGAGTTAAGATTATTTGCTCAACCTGCTGTTCCCATGCTGATAATTAATTTCTGCTTTATTTAAATGTAGTTTTGCTTGAAAACTTAAACACTAATCTTCTCCCGTACGTGATGATTTACTCGCGTATCTTAGCTGAAACGGCTCAGAAACGCAGAACTTGAGGAGAGTTGTGCGAGTAACGTAAAAAATAAATGTGTGTTTGACCTTTATTAGCTGAACAATTGTTTTACAACCGTAGACTTTATGTTTCCACATGTTGGCTGTCGAGCATTTAAACCAGAAGTAAAAGCTTTGAAATTCACCACTTTCAGGTGTTTTTAATGCAGTACAAACAAGAGTAACATGCACTGTAAAGAAATACAAAAAGGAAAATGATATCCAGGCTGAACAACTCACTGCTGCAAGAGAAGTGAACGTTTATTTAATAGACATAAATAAATATTCCAGTCACAAACCAACAGGGAGAAACGTCACATGCTGTGTGATGCTCCTGGCAAGAACAATAAACTGGATGACACCTGGACAATAAAGAGGTTCTGGTTTCGATTCAGTGGAAAATTATAAAGTGTTTTGTGGTGTTTTTGTATATTATTTGTGATTCGAGGGGAACTGGAGGTCAAATAAGCTTCCTGCAGAGCTACAAACAGCACATTTTCATATTAAGTGCAACAGCTTTTCATATAAACGGCTGGTTTTCAATGACATTTCTTCCACTTCTTCCGTTTTGGTTTCGCTCTGATGTAATTGGCTCTGCAGCAGCCGAGCGTGACGGGAGGAAGCCTTCGTCCTGATGAAGACGAGGTGAGGAACAAACTCTTCTGTTCCCTGTTACGTGTTTTATTTTATTCCTGGTTGTGTGTTCGCCAAAAGATCTCGAAACCAGATGCATCAGAAAACCACTGGAGCTGCTCGACGACTTTTGTATGGAAGTTCAGAAACGACACAACTATTGAGAGAAATCACAAATTATCTGGGAAGTAAATTGAGATTTAAGAGTCATGGCGTTACTGTGTGTGTGTGTGTGTGTGTGTGTGTGTGTGTGTGTGTGTGTGTGTGTGTTAATGCACAATTAACTAACAGTAGATGTGTTTTCCTGTAATTGTTAAGAGAATCGTATGTGAAACCTTTGAAATGTTGCAAAATAAAAGACAAGAAATGCAAATTAGTTTTGCAAAGCTTAGTTTGGTCAATTAATTAATTAGTTTCATTAATTAAATAATGAGGAAACAGTCAAAGGCTAAATCACAGAAGTTTACATTTCAATACTTCAAAACCCGTAAAATATTCATTTTAACTTGATGTAAGACCCAGAAAAGCGGCACATTTTCACATTTGAGAACCTGAAACAAATAGTTTTTGACTTTTTCTTGAATAAAATAACAAAATAAAACTTTATCAAAGAATCTGTCTTTGTGCGCTCTACATTTCGTCATTAATGAACTTCCATACAGTCAGAGGCCAGGACTGTAATTACAACATAAAACATTAAAGCAAAGTCTAGATGCTCAAACATTTAGAGCTTAAAATCCATCTTGAATTGAATTCTTAAATAAAAATGAAAACAAATAATAAAAACCAACTCTCCACCCTCTCTGAGGCCTTTGACCTTTTGGAAGATTTAGTAAAATGTTGGTTTTATATTGTACATTCATCAACACATTACATTAAATATATTTTTAAAATTTTAAATATTCACATTCTGTCGAAGCGCCTCCAGAACAGAAGCTTTGTTGAAGGTTCCTGAGTTGAATATTGCTTTAGACGCTTCCCTGTGAGTCTGCAGCTCGGAGTAATGCACCAAAAACATCTTTAACATGTCATTTAATCTGGTACCGCTCCTTTTTAAAAACGTTAAATACGCCTAAGATAAGATTAATTTAGATAACTTTCTCTTGAAGGAAAGCACAAATTCTGCAAAACTGTTTAAAGATTCAGTTGATGGTATGCAGTTAGCATCAGGTGCTTCTTAGCAACAACTGATGAAAACGTAGTCCTGCTCACTCTCCAAGCTAGCCTCTGTTAGCACTAGCCTCTGTTAGCACTAGCATCTGTTAGCACTAGCATCTCTTGCTCCGTGTATTTCCATGTAGGTAGTTTCTTTCCTCGGGCTTGATCAGGCTTTTTAAATGTATTATTCCCTTGTTAGCATTCAACTGCAGCTCACATTAGCAATAACACATCTCTCAAAGCATCATGGGAGCTGTAGTTTTTGAATGCAAACAAGTTTCAAAAACGCTAACCACCTTTAGTGCATCGCTAACAAATGTTTTGACCTATTTCAACGGGGGGGAATTAAAGACTACTGAATATAAATATGTACATAAATCTACATTTTTAATCTCTTAATAAGAATGTATTAGAACGTTTGAGTAATTAATTGGATTAGGCAAAAACATTCAGACAGTTAAGTATCGATTGATTCTCTATAATATGACATATACCTTCATAAAGGCTTTAATCCAGAAATATGAGAAAAGTTATATTTCTTATTACACAACAAGTTTTTAAAATCTAAAAAAGCCTTTTTACAAAGAGGGTTATTTAAAACCACCACAACCGTCCCTAAGATTCGTCCTGTGACCCCTTATTGGGTTGGGAACCACTGATTTAGACCCAACAGATGTGTAACAGCAGCAGAGTTTTACAACAGATGGATAAATGATAAAATCATAAGTGATATTTATCTTGGTGCTTTCAAATGGAAAATTACTACTTAGTCTACTACGTTTTAAATAGGGATTATATACCATCAACATACCAATACAGTGTTTATAGACAGTTTGTAAAATGTATTTAACTTTGAATATTTATAGATATCTGAGAGCTTGAAATACAAAGCTACTTCAGTCACTATTTACATTCAGAGAGATATTATAAATATGTTTCTTTACCCGTCATCTGGGTTTTACATATTCAAACATATTAACATGTTTATATATATATTTATGTATTTAAAACTCACATACATCCATATATATATACATACAGATAGTAAATATCGTGTTTCCATACAGAAGGTCACATTGTTGTGAATGTGCCGGTGCTGATGCTCCGTTTCTTAACACGTTGAGGTCCCCGAAGGCAGAAAAGAAGTATTGCTTTTGTGTTTTTTATTGAAGTTTAAACACAGTCTGGTGCTGCGAGCCTCTTCTTCGCTAAAAACCCCCGACCCGGTCTTTGACAGAGCGTTGCCAGAGGTGCTCTCTCCTCCATATTGCTTTCAGTATTGCTGCCGTGTCTCGCATGGAAGGAGGAGGAACCCCGGTGGTAATTGAGAGGCGCTGACAGAGTTTAATAAGGGTGAGGGATTAAACAGGAGAGTCGAGGCTGTTGCAGAGTCCGGGGTCAGAACAGATCCTGAGGGCCCAGGTGGATGATGATGGGTGTGGCTATGGTCTGCGGCTGGTAGTAGGCACTGTCGATGTACAGGCCTCCTACAGACAGGAACAGAAACATTCATTTTAACTCGCAATGGATCCTCTGGAGTGATGATGATAAATATGCAGGAAGTTTGTCAACTAGATGATCAGTGAAAACTAGTCTAGTTATTTATTGTCGTATCTTTGTTGACCCTTATTAAGGACTACAAAGATGCTTCTCTAGCACAGCGGGATTCTGGGTGTTTCGTAGTATTTTGGCGCTCAAAAGCTTTCCGCTGTAGCGTAGCGCACACGTGATGATAAAAACGGCAGGTTGAGAAATCACATTTCATACTAAGTATTTCATAGTAGGTTTCATTAGCTGTAGCTAGCTAGCTAATTAGCTAACACTTGTGTTTGAAGATGCCATCTCCATTCCAGTTGTCTTTTTTTTTATAACGAAAACCTTGTAAAGGACGTCTTCAATATTTAATTGAGGGTTAAATACATTAGCACATAATATCTTGCTAATGTCGGAAGTCAAGAAGTCACCAGTTGATGAATTTGGTAGTGAACCAGTTAGCTGGACATGCTAACGACGAAAAAAAGGGCTTAATCCATCCCATACACTTTTATTTTTACACTTATATTCTTCACAGTATTTGCATCTGTTATTACAGCTCCATGCTAACCGCTTCAACATGTGGAGGAAACCAAAGCTTGACCAAACTAAATAGTTGTGTTTGCTGAACTAAATTTGTTCGGGAGCAGGTTTGGAAAGACATTTCTGAGATCTGGGTGCGTGGCAACAGCGCTGAAAATCCTGTAATAATCCCTCATTGTGCAGAAAAACATTGCAAATGACAGAACAATAAATACAGCAAGTCTAAACTGAAGCAGGACGTGGGTTTATAAACAGACGGATGTTTTAGGGAGTAATTTGACCCCGTTTCGAACCTGTTTCTCCTCTTATTTACTCCCAAATCTCAGCAGTGAACTCGGGGAGTACAATCTTGTTAATATTATTATTATTATTGATAGAAATAAGTAGTAATGAACTGGAATTATCTTTTTTAAGAGCTTCTCAGTGGACACTTGAGTATTTTCTTTTTTGTTTTTGTGATACTCGAGTTATGGATCAGGATTGAGGTGTATTTATGTTTAAATGATACAGCTGAGGAAGTGAAAAGCAGAAAGCTTGATGAGTGATTGACAGTAGCTCAGGTTGTGTAATGTAAAGTACTATTTTATCAGTGTATGCAATAGAATATATAACTACAAATCTTAATCTAGTGGATAAAATGTGCAGGAACCACAAGTTACTCAGCTGATGACAAAAATATTCATTTATTTAAACAGAATATAACCTACAAACAGGTCAAAATAAAGTTTCCTTTTGAAAGAAAGTGTTTTTTAAACGCAAAACAAAAATGGCTCAAAATCTTAACTGTAAACTCGGACATTAAATATCCAAACAAAAGGAAAATGTCTCTCAGTGCAACCAATTAATGTAAACCTGTTTGTTTTCCTCTTAACACAGAAACGTAAAACATCATTAGGAAACACAGAAATTAAACTACAGCAGAACGTTCACATCCATGAATGTTAAAGGAATAATTCATATTTTGACAAAGAAACTCTGATAAATTATATTTGATCTGTTTTCAATCTGCGTTATTTGGCATTATTTAGTTCCCTACAGTGGTTGTTTCTTTAGCTACTTACTAAAGTTAAGTTACTTACTAATACCCATTCTATATTAGTTGATTGGGAACTAAAGAAACTACCATAGACAAAATATGTTTAGGTCTTCACAATGGGTATTTTAGTTCCCTACAGTGGCTGTTTCTTTAGTTACATTCACTTTTAGTTCCCTACGTTGGATATTTAGGACTAAGTACGTGTTATTTTAAGTTCCTTATAGTAACTGGTATTCATTTGCAATGGTGGATGTTGAGTTAGTTCCCATGCAGAGAATGTTTAGTTCCCTAGATTGTATGTGTAGTTGGTGGTGTATGGTAAGTTTATTTGTTTGTTCCCTGGTTACATGTGCTATTGTGGATACGAAGTTAGTTCCCTACATACATTTTTTTACTCCTTATACTGAATAATTAGTTGGGCAGAGAACTTAAAAAAACATCATACACCATTGTATACTAAATATCCAATGTGGAAAACAAAAAGGCTTTTTAGTTCCCAACACGATGTTAAGTTCCCTAAGCTAAATATCCACAATTGAACTAATGAACTAATTTAATACAGTCACTGTAGGGACCTAATTAAATGTTCACCATAGCAGGAGGAAAACAAAACAAGTGGTCACCAACTACAAGATATGTAGTGTCGCAGGCTAAATAAATATCCACTGTAGGGAACTAAACATTGCTTTTGGGAACTGTGTCTTAAATTCCAACAGAGGATGTTTGGTTCCTCACAGTGGATATTAATTTAGGTTCTAACACATTTAGCAGGTGGTGCTGTTTTTCTTTTGTTGTTGTTGTGAATATTCAGTTAGTTCCCTACAGTGACTGTATTTAGTTTAGGGAACTTAACATCATGTTGGGAACTAAAAAACGCAGCCACAGTACTAGAGCTGTTTCGTACATTTCTTTTGTGGCTTACTTTGGATATTTCCACACTACGGCTAATTATTATTGTATTATTCACTTACTTCGGCGTATAGTTGGTGTTTCGTTTGATAAAATAGTTTAATGATCAAAGAGCTCAAACTCTGTGTTCACACATCTTCCTAATGGCCAATTTAATGTGGCTGATGTAGCGCAGAGGGAACATGCTATACAACAACGGTACGTCATGACCTGGTGCTGACTGGGTACACTGGTCAAAGGTTTGTGGAATCCAGTGCTGGCTTTGGGGTTTGTGAAGCTCGTGTTGTGAACACAGTCAGGATGTGACTCCCTGCGAGGTGAGGGAGGGTCCTAATAATGGTACAGGTGGTGGGTGATGGGGTATGTTGTGGGGACTCGGATGACTGGGACAACTACTGAGGGCATTCTGGAGGGAAAACCTAAGAGGGGTGGAAAAAAATAAAATAAATAATAGCTAAAATGTTGGGATGTAGTGATGAACAAATCAAACGGATGGATTATTGATCAGATAGAGAGGTTACCGTAGGGAGGGAGGGTGCCTACAGGGCTGTAACCATAAGGAGCACCAAAACCTGAGAGGGTGAAACGGAGAGTTTATTACTTTGATTACAGAAACACAAACTGTATTCATTATCTGAATAACACGAGCCGTCATCCACAGCTTCAGTAATCCACAGTCCTAATTAACTCAGACCACAAAGTTATGTGTCGTTTGTTTCTGACGGGAGTTGAAAAAAAAAAAAAGCACAAGTGATTAGAGGAGTTTTTTTACTTGAAGTTGCACATACTCGTTTATTATTGTTATTATTGTGTGAATTTTAATGCAAATTAGAAGTAAAATAAATGTTGCAGCGTCAGAGAAGCTCTGCTCATAATGACCTTTTGCTTAAATTCAAAGAAATAAAATTATTATTATTATTTTCACCATCTAATAGTGTATTTGATCATTTCTTATTTTAATAATCATTAACTTTAAAAAAGGACATGGCAAGTTCCCATCTTTTAAATTGAGGCTGTTTTGCTTGATTAATGTCTTTAACAATACGTTTTTAAAAGTAAAATACATGTTGGTGATACTGAAACAGGAGAAAACATGATACTTCTTCAAAGAAACCCTTTGTCGAGAGTTACATGAGAAGATGGGTGCCACTCTCCTGTCTGTATGAACTGTACTAGCCGGTTAGCTTAGCATAATAAAAAAAAAACTGGGAACAGCTAGCATGTCTAGCTCCTCTAAAGCTCACTGAAGAAACAATCTGTAGTTGTTGTGCAGATTAAACAACGGAGATCTAATAACGTGAGAGTTAGCTGACTGTTAGCTTTGGGCAGAACCATGCTAGCTGTTTCCCCCTGTTCCCAGTGTTTGTGCTAAGCTAACAGCTGCTGGCAGTAGCTTTATGTATTTACTGTGCAGACGTGTCAGTGCTGTCTGACAATTAAAAACGACTCCTTTAAACACTTGACAGCTGAATTTCACTGTGAATCAATAACATTTCTGAACGTACAACCTTCAGATTGACACATCCGGCACATTTTGGATGAAAAAGACATCAAACCTGTAATTATACCAAAGTATATTAAGCTTTTGTTGTCAGCCTCACCTGGGGGGATGTATCCATGTGTGGGCGCGGTGCTGATGTATGGAGCTCTGGGGATGACGGGAAGTCGTGGAGGTCTGGCAGCGAGGGCCGGCAGGGTCAGCACCGAGGCTACGGGTCGCTTCGGCTACACACACACACACACACACACACACACACACACACACACACACACACATCAGCACTGTACAGGATGCAGAGTAACCTCAGGCTGCAGCTTCATGTACTCACAGGAGGGTTGTTGTTGTTGTTGTTGTTGGGCCGTTTCTTCTTGCTGCTTGTGGACTTGGAGCCGGAGAACAGGCTGTTCAGGGCGGCTAGCGCTGCACTGGCTTTGGCTACTTTCTTATTGGGACCCGTCCCCCGAAAAACCTGCTTGTCCACCTCCACCTGTCCCACAACAGATAAGAGGAAGAGGACGTCGTCTTCTGGTGACGTTTAAATAAAATCTATTGCTCCTGTTTTGGGAAATATTTCCATAATGAGCAAAAACGCGGAACATTTTCGAGCTTCTGCTGCTTTAATTCTTCCTAATCGAGTGTAATATTTGGGTTTTTAGGAAACTACGATGGACATTTTATAGATCAGATGATTAATAGAGAACATAAACGTTGGAATAATGTCATTTCTTTATATACAAATCTCACAGCTTCACCTCCACGATGTCACCTGTCACAGTTTGTCGGGCACGAGTCCGTGTGGACGGAGATGTTACTGTGCACTTTAACTGAAGACAGACACGATAAGATATTTCAGTAAACTGTGTGTTATAAAAAATAGAGAAGCAGCTCCTTCAGTGTGTTCAGATCGATTCCTCGGGATGAAACTGGTCTCATGTCTTTCTGGGATTTCTTTGAGACGTGTGAAGACGATTTGATATGCAGGAGCATCAAACATGTTCCCTCTCTCATCAATTCCTAATAAGAGCCTCTGAAAGGAGACAGGAAGTGTGTGTGTGTGTGTGTGTTCCTACCTCGATGATGAAGCGTTTGTCGTAGCTGCTGCCGCTCTCTGATATCAGCTCGTATTTGAGGCCTCGCCGCTTCTCGTTGAGCTCCATCACCGGGTTTTTCCCCCCCGCTGTCAGGATGGGCCCCGGAGCTCTGGACTGCAGACAGAAACACACAACATGTGTTTTACATCCCGATCTGGGTTAACCCTCACGCCCTCCTCGGGCATTTCTACTGTGTTACAGCTTGTGGCCTGACTCCTCTTCTTTTTAGTTATATTTTTGAACTTGCTTTACTCTCACACGTCTTTTATACTCTCGTGATGCATTTTGCACCTCTGACGCCTTCGTGGCCAAAAATGTACACGACAAATAAACTGCTATAAAATCATCATACATCAATATTTTTCATAAATCACTTAAAAAAACTTCAACCCTGCTCAAAACACCAAACATTCAATCATTTTCAGGATTTTAACCCTTTAAATGCCAGTTTAATTATTTTAATTTCTTCATTATTTAAAATGAATTATTTTCCATATAATAAGGAGGATGTGGCTTTGCAGGTGATTAGCGTCTTGGATGTGTCAAAAATCAGCAAAGACATTGATTTGATTGCATCAGTGGTTTTTATGTGGTGTCAGATTCTCCTTCGTGGCCAAAAATGCCCCATTGACTTCCATTTAAACCACATTTTTTAATCTCACTGCCATCACGGTGTAAAACCATGCATTCTGTAATGTGAGCATTTCATTTTGAAGAGAAGTAGTGATATTTGACATTTTTACTTTATTTCACCAAATTCAACCATTTTCCCATTGTAGGCCGATGCAGGAAGTTCTTGTATTTTAGCGAGTTATATTATGGAGCCGTGTGACAACCAGAGGGCCTCAAGAGTGGTGTGTGTGT
>JAVQJD010081217.1:0-26561 GCA_036023655.1 Nannoperca australis | reverse complement strand
GTGTGTGTGTGTGTGTGTGTGTGTGTGTGTGTGTGTGTGTGTGTGTGTGTGTGTGTGTGTGTGTGTGTGTGTGTGTGTGTGTGTGTGTGTGTGTGTGTGTGTGCAGTTTATGTACAGACTTTAGTCAACACTTGGTTGTTCGAGGCCGTGTGAGAGAAAGAGGAAAAAAAAGTGAGAAAGCACTGTAGGGCAGACAGGCATGCGACCAAGTCCCCCGCCTCCCCCTCCCACACACACACACACACACACACACGCTCTCCTGCACCCTCGGCCCCCACGCGCTGTGCCGAGTGGGCAGTTGCAGCCCAGTGGAGCGGCACAGGGCAAGGGGGGGTGGAGAGATGGGGGGGAGCAGTAGCAGAAGGGGGGGAGGTGCACAGAGGGCAAGAGGCGGCGAGGTGGTGGGGAGGAGGCGAGGGGGGGGGAGGCGGCGCTGGGAGGTCAGTGGCGGTGCAGTCAAGCGTGCCAGAGCGCCTCTCGCTCTCCCCTGTCCCTCTAGCTTCGTTCTCTCCTTCCTCCTTCCTCCTCCCTCATTCTCTGGCTCTCTCTGTGTGTTTGGATAGACCCACCGAGGCTGCCGCACGGGAGCTTTACAGACAGGTAACGACGGGGCCTTTCTCTCCCCAGACAAACACAAGGGAAGTGGAGGCAAGCATGAAGTTACGGTTGCTAAATTCAACTGATGTTTTCTCTTGTGTTGTTTCCAATGAGAGAAAAAATTTGATCCTGACAGTTCCCTTAGAATAAAATCCCTTGCAAACGTCAACACACTCGAAATTGTTGCATTAAATGTGCTGGAACAACTACTTGAATACACTGCCATACCATTAAAACTACACCTCTTAAAGGTTTGAACATCCACTTCAACATCAAACATCCTGAGGTTGAGACAAGTCACACACAACTCAACACGCAGCTACACTTTGTTTATGAAATAAACGAAGTAAAGGTATAGGTCATTTGAAGGATGAGCATCAGTTATGTTGTGGAGGGAAAGATTTTGGTTTAAATATACAGTAAATACACCTACATTGCTGACAAACTTCAATAATAATCAAAAACTACATATAAATTTACATCGGTGAACTTGACTTCCTAGTAATCCTATGAGTATACAGTGTATGTGTGTGTAAGCTTGTTTTAGTGAGTTTGACGGATGTATGAAAGTAAAACTATGAAAGGACAGTGCTGTCTGCAGAGGCCTGATGTGACAGTGCGAGCCTGCAACTATCAGAGGAAATTGCATGGCGAACAACTAACGCAAACACACTTTTGTGTGTGTGTGTGTGTGTGTGTGTGTGTGTGTGTGCGCGCAAACACAGATGTTGGGAGGAGGGTTTTTTTAGAAATATCGCCGTTGGCTTTGTTTTGATGAACCACATTTGGCTGATAAGACAGATGCTCCAACTTATTTTAGCTGTCTGTTAACAGGGTCCACACCCAAACACACATTCAGTCATATAGTGTGCAAACATGAGCAACACTTTAAGAAGCTCACACACGCCACATACATACGTATATGCAAACACATACAGCTCTCCATCAATCTCTGGCATCTTACTGAAATGGACACAAATGGAAGCTAAAGGCTAATTTGCTAATTTAAACAGTTTATTTTAACTAAATAGATGGAAAGACAACAAGAGGCAACAAGAGTTTTTGCATGTGTATATGACCGTTACTGTATTTCTATGTGTGACACACATTCTAATTCATATTGATCTCTATAAGTGAGATTAAGACCCACAGTGAATGAACAGATCATTAGTCTGACTTAATCTCTAATTTGTGCGAAACACAGAGAGAGACGCACACAAAAAGGTGCACAAATACACTCGACAAGACCACAGTTCTGCACGCTTATGGGCCAATGACGGATTCCGGTGTTACCATAGCAACATAGCCTCAGCAACACGCATGCAAACGCACACCAACACACAACACATAAAACTGAAGTACAGTAGGTAGTTGATCTATGAAGACGGCTCCACATCACACAACACACAACAGCTCAACTTCTATTATTTCACTCAATATGGTGCACTTTCATTTTAATTATTGTTCCCTCGTTAACCCTATTGGAAATGGCATTATGAAAAAGTAATGAGATAGACTATAAGTTATATTCAAACGTATGTGTTGACACACATGCACGTGTGTGTGTGTGTGTGTGTGTGTGTGTGTTTAATTCCACTTTGCAAGAGGAGTCCTTGATTGGAGGAGGTCTTTACGAGCCGGAGGAGGGGAGTGTAATTTCCTCCTGGCCTCCGCCAGTTCCGCTGAAATAACAGAGCAGAGGAAGCCCAGCTCTCCCGGGAGGAGATACACACACATACACACAGCACCGACACACACACATGCACACGCAGCAAGCAGTCAGCCAGCAATCGCGGGCGGACAAATAATCACAGACATGCACTCTTAAAGACACAGATACAAACTCACAGATACGTACGAAACTAAAACATGAGCATACAGAGCAAAGAATAAACTTCAACATGCATACACAACCTTATATACATGCTAAAGAATTACATATGGTCCCAGACGCACAAAATAAGCAGCATCTAACAACTTCAAGGGGCAATTTTAATAAGAACTAAAGCTGCCAAGAGAGAGAAATCATTTAAGCACCTGATTATCACGTGAAAACAGGCTTAATAGAAAGCTAACACACCTTGACAGCTAGTTATCAACAGCATATCGCTAATCAACTGATTTCATTTCAGAGTGTGGGTAAACAACATTATCAGCACATTTAAATTCAAAAGTGTTGAGTGTAACAACAGTTCAGTTTGTGTCGTGTCGTTACAAACAGCTTGTGCCCGGGCCGACACAGCAAATTAACTTCCACGAGTTCTGAGCAGGCAGGTGAAAAGTCTTCCCACCAGCTGCTGCATTTTTTTTTTTTTTTATGCTCGCTTGCCTCATGCCTATAGCGAAACAAGATCACTCAAAGTTCAGCCGTCAAACTTTCAAAATAAATGACTGCATGAGGTAATTTGTGTCAGTAGGCAGGCATATAGTGTGTGCTGTGCATGAGTGTGTGTGTGAGGGAGTGAGTGTGTGAGAGAGAGAGAGAGAGAGAGAGAGAGAGAGCTCATCAGTGAGGGAGTGCTGGCTGCCATGCCCTGAGGGGAGTCAGTGGGGAGAGAGGGGGAGGCGCCAGTACAGGCCATACAAGTCCCGCTGCCTTCCCTCCTCCGCCTAAACCTCACCGCCTCGCATGGAACTGCCAACACACTTAGCACTGTGCGCGTGTGGATGTGTGTGTACGTGTTCGCGTGCAAAAGTGTCACGGTGGCACTCGCTTGGTGAGTTAGACTACAGGCTTCACCACCAGACAAGGGAAGGAAAAGAGGGAGCGAGGGCTACAACAACAACAACCTTAAGGCTCTCATATCCCTGCTTACGTCAATAACAAAGTTTGACTCCGTCACAGCTGTAATTGAAGTGGAACTGTACAAGCCCCGGCAAGCCAAAAGCCAATCACTCTGATATCTGTAATAAGCCTACACATAAGCAAACATGCTCAGATTCTTAAACCCTTCTGTAAAAAAAAAAAAAAAGACATAAGCGTTTCTCTACTGTCTGTTTTCTTTGCCCCCTACCTCCCCCAGGTAATTCGTTTTGGCTGAACCCTACGTGTTAGGGTACAGGTCTTCGTTCTTGGCTGTGAAAAATGTCACCAGTTTACCTGTATCACTCAAACACCTCCGGCTTATCTAAACTGCCTTTGCCTTGCGTGCCTCGCACACAATAATCAGCGGTAGCCACGCTCAGTAGCTCGCTAAGCCTCTTACACCCTTCCCTCAAGATTAGTGCTTGGGAGCGACGACAGATGCGCTCCGTGGTGATAAAAACACACACACACACACACACACACACACACACCCAAACCTCCGCACCTGTGTGAACAGATTTGGCGACGGTGAGCCGGCAGTGTGCTTGCTCAAAGCTGACACACACACACACACACAGACAGACAGACAAACACACACACGCACAGAGTGGTGATGCTGTAATCGTGACACACCTGCAAGGCCTCAAGGATTGGCACTGTGCCCCTGGCCGAGCCTCGGGGGAAGCACTAGGCAAACAAAAGTTCAACAGCCAGGTGAGGAAACTGATTCAACGAGACACAAGAGCCCGACCAGTGACACCTAACGTCAAACAGCCATACTGGACAGCTCAGTGCCTCGGAATAAAAGGCTGTTTGATACTCTTCACTAGTGAAAGGCTGAAAGTGGATTTGATATTCACGCTGAGAAGAATGACCATCAAAGTTGACGTGTGTGCCTGTAGGGTCGTAGCCATCAAGGTTATAAAGAAAGACAATGCTCCAATACACACTGATACACAACGCAAAGCAATATCAGCATGCCTGCTTTCAAACAAGCTGAACTAAATCAAAGTACAGGCTATATGGTCTATGAGGAAAGAAGGAAATGTAAAAAAAAAAAAACATTAGTAATGAGGGTACAGATTGTAAAGTCCCTTGAGGAAATTTTGTGATTTGTGTTTTGGGGGTATTTAAATAAAACAGACTTGATAAAACAGCAAGCACGAGCGTTCATTCATTTAAATGAGCAAAAACTATCAAAAACATCTGCATTACTTAACTATGAACGGCTATTTTACCATAACATATACCAGAATACATATAAATATACCATAAATATTTGTATTATGTCAGTGTGTCTTCAAGCTCTGTCTGCTGCCATTGTGCTCTCTGGCAAGTTGTAACCATCCCCAACGATGTGAATCCTTGACCACCGCAGTGAACAATGAAGCATATTCACACCTACATATTCTGCATATCCGCAGCAAAGACGGTGTCCTCGAGTCAAAACTATATTTTCTACGTAGCTTCCTAGTTGACACGTTGACTCTACAAGTACAGAAAAACAGTGCAGCAGTAACTCCAGTGTGAGAGAAGATGACATTTTCTTACCACTGGAGATGAGATCCGACAACCAGGACAATCACAGATCGGAGGGTGCACCTGTAAGATTCCTTTGGACATAAGAGTCTTGAGACTTTTCCCTGGAAAAACAAAAAGACGAGAGAAACACTTTTAGTGAAAGCTACCAATCACGTTCTCCGGCCAGTAAACGCATCTCCTCCATGACACAGCATAATCACCTCTCACCTTGCTTGAGAACGGGCCCTTTTTTTTTATCCCATCATCTCAGGATTCAAAGTTTTAAAGAGAAATCTGGTCAGAAACCATCTAATAAATGCAGTATGTGTTGTAAACGAGTCAGTCCGTGCAGACAAACTTGACTCATCTCTCTGGTTGAATTCTGCCCATAGCCCAGTGTGGTGAGCCAGAGAGACAGCAGCCTACTGTCATCTGTCTATAGAAATCGGTATATTAAACTATTAGGCTACCATTTTTGACCTGGGGGTGACATCCTCCCCCCCACACACACATTTTAACACGTGTCAGTTCTGCCTGAGTAACCGTGTGTGTGTGTGCGCGCGCGTGTGGGTGAGTGTGCGCGCGCCCCATGCGTATTTATTGCATAAAAATACTATACTATAAATGTCAACATAAAAAATACCGGAACAGTGCGACTGTATTGATACTGTCGGGGTTGCTGTTCCGGAAAATCGAACGCAAACCGACAAAATGCGTCTATAAAAAAAGAAAGCAGCCACATTTAACATTTAGCTGAAATGTTGAATTGGTTGCAAAACTATCACATTTCAACACGGAGTGCTTCTCGTTTTCATAAATCTCTCTCAAACCTAACGCGCGATGCGTTAAAGTGACAGCGCACATGCACAAGTGCAGCTGCACTTAACGCAACGAGTCATCCCGTAATGAAGGGGGGAAAACTAAATATCACACATTGAATTATCCAAGTTTAACTTTTCACCTCAGTCCCGACGCAGCCGACCTCTGACGCCCCGCTTTGGTGTCCGATCGCAGCCCAAACACTGTGTCAAAGCCTCGGAGGGTCTGTGGAGGATATGCGCCTTTTCCTCATCTGTCTCCTTACGCACTAACTGCTGTAACCCTTTCACTCCGAAACTCAGCACCGAACCACGAGACTAAGTTTGTGCCCAGAATAAGCGGCGTCTTAAAAAAAAAGTGTTTAATTGATGATGAGGCGCTCCTCTCTACCAACGAACCGCGACGACAGCCAAGGGTTTTTCTTACCTTTGTGTCTAATACTCCGTTTCCAATCTTTGGCGGTCTCTCGTCCACTGACAAACTGGAACTCGTTGGGGGTGAGCCACTCGCCCCTGTATTTAATTGAGGGTCCCTTACTGCCTTGGCACAATTTATTGATGTAAAGAAATGCCTTGTTTTCCCCGCACTCCACCTCGATGCACGGCTCCCCGTTGTCGAAGAAGGGCTGAAAGTCGGGGATGGAGGAGAACCTCTCCAGCATCAAGTCGTCCGTGTGATGGTGGAGGTGCTGGTGGTGCAGCGCCGAGTCGTGGAGCCCCAAGTACGCGCGGTGATGGGCGAAAATGTGGTCGTAGGGCGGCGGATGCGGGGTCACCACGGGGATCGCGGCGGCATTTAAAGGGGCCAGGTATTCGGACTGGTTGAACGCGGTCAGTGCCATGTCGTCCCCGTCCAGCCTCTCCTTTTTGATGGCAGGCATGTTAGTGGGAGCCGAGCGCCGGTAACAAGTGAAAAGCTGCTCGCCCGATCCAACTTGAGCGTCCTCTCCGTCTGCGAGTTGGGCTGACCCAGACTTGGAGACGCGCCGCTTGGTTTTACGCAGAGCCCCCGTGTCGCCGTGAGACAGCGGTCTGGTGAAGTTGCCGGATAGATTCCCATTCAGTAGTTTGCAGCTCGCAGCGGCGGCGGCGGCAGCGCTCTCCGCCAGCCTCACAGCTCCCACCTCCCACATTTAATCACGCTCGCTCTGTTAATACCTGACATGCTGGGTAGCCCTGAACCCCGGACATTATGTTACCTACGGTGATCATTAGCGGACCAGTCGCCGTGTCTCTTATTCCTTTGCCTTTGGGGAAATTAGAAGTAAGATATATATATATTTTTTAATATGCACTGAGTTGAGGCAACGTGTTCAATTGGTTGTTAAATCTTAAAAAAAAAAAATTCACAGCCAATGAAGATAATTAAAGAGAAACTGATAATAGAACATTTCTCCTGTTACTTCAAACAATGTGGCATATGGCATTAATCAGAAACATAAGCCACGCACACATATATCAGGCTTGGTATTCCCGAGCAGGATTTGCGCAACATTAATGCAGTTTAAAGTTTGGAAAAAACTTGTTTTTAACCCGTGTATGTCGTTGAAGTCACGCTGAAGTTCACAGACCCAGACCAAACAAGATTTGCACTCTCCGCCGCTTCTCAACTTGGCCCATTTAAACAGCGGAGGCTCGGCGAGAGCCACGGGGAGGAGGGGGACTGCGAGGGACGGCGCTTCGGTGCGTAAAATGGAACCGTCATTAGCGAGCGTGAGGAAGTAAACTTTCATTTCCACCCATGCAACAGCCGTGTTTTAAACAGCCGTGTCTTCGTTATTAAACTATTCATAAACACCATGCATTGAGTTGGTAAGTGAGTATTTTTGCGTCCAACAACACTTTCACCTTTTAGTCATAGTTTCTAATTATTTTAAAGCCAAACACCAACATCAGCAGTTTTAATCACACCTTGTGACAGAGCGCCAGATCATCGGTCGCAGGTGCACACACTGGCTGCTTTAAACCCTGTTCTTCTTGTGTCTCTAAATTCAACCATCTATTTGTGATAGCCCTTCTACAGTGACACCATCTCACCAACTCGTACTCACCTGCTGTTGCCCCTTCAGTGAGCCACTGCTAAAACTATTCAACAGTGGGCACGGAACTGATCTTCTTCAAAATGCTTTACATTGAGCTATACTTAAACGCCACAAACAGCTGTTATATTTTAGGGTTCTTTAAAGCCTTTCATTAGAAGTAGACGAGCACGGACAAAACCTGTTGACAAACGAGCGAAATAGGTGTTAACCCTATCATGTTTTCTAATTACAAAAACGACAGCATAAGTAGGTGTGATGTATGTTCAGGTATTAAAAAAAGGGATGTCGAACTTTGAAATGGCCGGGTGGAGATGTGCTTTTGACTCGTGTGACCTGGTTAAGAGTCCTGGAGTTTTTTTCAGAAAATAAGTTATGTTATTTAACTGTGACATTAACTGAAGTGCAACGTCCTCAGCCTGAGAACCACATTTTCTGAAAGCACTTTCTCTCCACACTGTCTGCAGGGCATGTTCCCCTGAGCTCCTGGAGCTAGTGAGCAGGACCACATCTGACCCCCATCAGTGGAGAACCACCCAGGTGGATCCACCACCAACACATGGGATAGCCATTCCAGCAGCAGAGGTGGGGTCCAGAGCGCTGTGTGTCGGGGGCCTATAAATCAGGCCAAACTGCCTCTGACACACACAGGAAGGAGGCACGCCACACCGCAGGCGGAAGCGGTGCACGCGAAGGCCAGAGACCACAGCCTGGCCAGAACTGGTACAATGTCTACAGCCAGGGCCAGGAAGGCAAAACACACGGCAGACATTTACAAAAACATGTGCCAGCTACCTTCTACAAAGACGATGACGGACCGTAAGATTGACATTTTTCCTTCTGGAACTGAGGAGTTGTAATGTCTGAAGGGGATGTAATGGAATTAGTGGCTTTGTGGATCAGGAAGAGACCAAAACAGATTGGGTTTTTTTTCAGATTAAGACAAAAAAAAAAGGGGGTGACCTGAAATCACTTATCCAAAAGCTACCCGTTTACCGTTGCCGTGAACATAGTCTGAAAAATGAAATTAATAAACTTAACAATGTCACTTCCTACATAATGGTGAGTACACTATGCAGTAACATTTATGGCGCATGTTAAAAAAGCCGTTTCTAGGAAGTGGAACACTGCATTTCGAATGAGAAGCCCTTTGATTCTCTCTTTTTCAAACCCTCACCACATCCAAATGTCTCGATGGAAACCTCTTCGATGCGTGCGTTGGTGCAGGAAGGTTGCACCATCGGGAGAGCCCTGATGAAACCAGTCATAAAGGGGACACCCACTGCCCACGCTCACACCCACCCCCTGTCCCTCATCGTGAGTCATTCTCAGTGGCTCATCACGGAGGGGTTCCCCAAACTTGTACACTGACGACACTTCAAACTTTCACATATTCAAAAATCAGTTCGGTCTCAACTGAGTAGATTTTTCCATCAGCCTTTGTGTTTCTTTCATAAAAAAACATTTGATGTGATGGGGAAACCCTGTTTAACCTTTCTTCCTCCTTTAACCTTTTCTTACTTCTTTTGCTACATACATTGTGGCAGAGTCCTGTATCTTAAAAGAAGAAAAAAAATACCACAGAAAAACCCACACCTGCTCTTTCAGCCCATGAATTTAACATGAATTCAGAAATCCCAATATCATAACTATATTACAGTAAACAGTGTCTTGTGGTGTCAGTAGCTACTTACATCTGCTTACATTAATTGTGTGATCTCGTGTGGCACAACTGAAAGAGTTTTGAATTCTAGTCCAATACTTTAATTACATTTTAGGCCAATTCAGAGCAGAGAAATAACCCTGGAAGCATGGATTATTTTAATCAAGCTGTAATTGTCTCTTAGTTTTGTAATATTCAATATGATTTAATGATGATGTGACCTTTTTATTAGAATAGGTGTGGTTTTAGATTTCACAGCTAAACCGAATAGGCGAGCCTGTTACTCAAAATGCAAAAACACACAAGCTACTCTGGCTGGTGTCTCCTCCTCTCACAGTTTCTCTCTCTATTACTAAATGCTGGTTCAAGTGTGACTCATCTGGTGAGTCGACAATACAAAACCCTAACCCCTTCACAGGGTCTGACAGCAAACCCATCAAAAACTTAAACTGAGGAAAACATGTTAGCATTAGCAGGTAACACGGCGGGAATATCCCCGGGAAGAAAATTAATCAATCAAGGTACAAAACAAAATCATCCTTTTAAAAGTGTTTAGGGCGGAGTTGTTCTTTGTAGGTGGGACAAATAATCAATATTGAGATCCATCATTACCCAGTCCCTTGCAGTGTGATATTACACTGTTATGTCACACAGCTATATGTCACACTGTCACCAATGTCACAATATGCTGGAGAATCTTCTATTTCTCCAGCCATTTAAACTCCATTGTTCTTTCTTTCTTTGCCTTTTTATGTCTGTAGGACTCCTGAAAGAACTGGTGTACGTGTTGCTGTAAGTGAACTGAAAAGCGGTAGAGGCGTTTCACTGTGGTACGGTGTGTACATTTCCTTTCCAAGACACATACAACATAATGTAAATTAGCTTTATTTACAGTGACTTAACACTAAGTCACTAAGCTGCTTTGAAAAGCAGGAACCCGTGGATGTTTGTCATTCTCACTGATGACTGATTTAAATGATTAATCAAGTAACAAAACTGTCAAATCATTTGCTGTTGCTGTAGTAATCAATTCATTCATTAATTCCTACAGCACTAATGGCGACAGTATGAGCTTATGTTTGACTATACTTCCAGCCATGCAATGTTTCACTAGCTTTGAAAACAAAGCCAAAGTTCACCAGTTCACTCCAGGTTTACTGAGATCAGTTGTCGGTCTGCAAACTATAAAGGATATTTACTGAAAATGTCGCGCACGGATCCGTTGCCATGTTATAAGCCTGAAATTCTGTCCAGCCTCAAAATGCATTTCACGTCCATTCCTTTCCGCTCATCGTCCTACGGGAACCCCCCTAACGGGGCCCCCGCCTCTGCGCCGTTGTTGGCAGCGGCCCCGGAGCCGCAACGCTGCCGGCGGGGGAGAGAGGTAATAAATAACCCGGGGAGAGGAGCGGAGACCGCCGGGCGGTGCACAGTCTGACCTGACAAATACTCACTGGAAAACCATCAGAGAGCGAGAGCCCACCCCTAGCGCTTGGAGCCAGCTTTTCAGACATGAGCTGCAAAATATATAGGCCTGCCCCAACTGGGAAAAAAAAGACAGGAAGACAGACAGAAGCGTCTCTGTGTCCCCCCCCCCCCACACACACACACACACACACCCCATCCACATCCAGACACCGCCGGAGACACAGCGAGAGTAATTAACTATTTAAAGCAGAGTATGAATTTCTTAGCCTTTGCAGTATGTCTTGTCCAATTTCCCCATAGAAATACATGAGAAACACGCTGCAAGAAGTTAAGAAAAAGAAAGCAACTTAAATTTAGCTTGAGGTGTTTAGCCAAACATTTGACATTGAACCCAATTAATGTCAATTTAACCCGCCAGTTCTACTTCTGTAGACTTGCGTAAAATATGACTTTTCAGGAGCCTAGAAAACACGTTTTGGTTTTTGTAGTTTGTCATCTGCTCTGTGACTCCGATTGTCAATTCATAAGGGATGCTTGAGGGCCCAGTTCACACAATTTAATAAATTAGTTTCTCACCTACCTCTAGTGGTATCTACAGGTGGAAATCATGAGTCACTTTGCTTATTTAAACCACACTTCAAAGATTCATAGACACTGAATATGTGGTTTGTTGACTTTTTTCCTTTAAGCTAATCGGTCGCATCACCGTTCATATGTGTCTCAGTATATATGTTGGTAAGTGAAGGCATCACTGTTAATACCGCCGACATTCAACCTGTCTTCAGTTCAGTAGTAGGCCTACGTTCAGTCTGTTGCTAGTCCAAGCTGTCGTGTTCAGTTCAGGACAAAACGACATCAATAAGAACTGCACATAAGGTTGATAGCTCAGCAGCCACTTACTTGTGACTTAGTTATCAGAGTTATCAGACTATGATGATTTGTTTGGCTTTCGCTGTCTTTTAATGAGGAAATAACGTATTAAGAATCACATCTGAGCTGAAAACGGCGTAGTCACCAGGGAGGATAGCACGACTGCTAAAAGCTACTGATTCAGTCGGTGACAGTGGTGATTCAGTATGGTCAGCTCACTTAAGATTTGTTGATAAAAGGTTGGTTTGTACATGTACTGAACAACCCTAGTGGTAGCAAGAGATGCAAACTGTTTTGGTCGACTTGAACAGGTTTTTAAAGATATCGGTCTCTGAGATTTTAATCATCCCACCACTGAAATATTATAATGAAAAGTTAAACAATATCTCTTTGCAAAACTAGTGTCTCTGTCACTCTTGATAAACCACAGAAGGCACTGTCAACAGGTTTCACAGGACTATTTCTAAGCAGTTATAAGAAAACTGCTGACGTCCAGAGTAACAAGGCACTGCAACGAATCATTGATGTAACTTTGTTGTTTTTTTTTACTTTCAATGCAATAAGGACATCAAACAAAGCCCATTGACTTCCATTATATTGGTGTGTTAAAGAATCTCGGGGTTGGAAACCTCAAAACTTGAGCAAATTAAACCAAAACTATGTGCCAGGCTACATATCACAAAAGGTATTACTTTGTAATTTGGGTGAATCTACCCTTTAAATATGTACATAAATTGATGGTCTGCAGCTTTATCACCAGACCCTGGATTTCTTTCTGGAAGATTTTTAAACATCCCAATGCCAAATTTAGTTTGACCTCCTCCATCCTTAGCCAGGCTATATGAACAACAAACCCCAGCACTGAACAGGAAACACCATGTCAAGAATGACTTGACCAAACCAGACCCCAAACATGATTTCAAAATTTTTGTCTGAACCCAACTTGTCAGGCATCCGCTCTCTAATGGTAACTACAATACCGTTGATGTTAGGGAAAGATTGTGTTTATGGCAAATAAACTACAGTTAAGGTATGTTAAGTGGTGTATCAAATATCTGGGCCATGATAAAGGTGTCACGTTATTACAGAAGACATCACCTTGATAATTCATGGTTCACCAAATCATCTTTATCTGTTCTTACAATACATACAATTTCTCATTTCTGCGTTGTTTGAGGAAATCAGAGTAGAAAAAGCTAGGTAACACCCTCTTGCTTCAGGTCAGCCTTCTGTTGCCGTCATTAATACTTGTTAAGTCTTTCAGCTATTTGAAAATTGTGCTACCTTTTGCTGACTCATTGCCATTTTATCTAGACATTAAACTTCTCAGGGGTCCTGGAGGGAGTTTAGCTCACCTAAGTTGGAAGTTGTAGAATTTAATATCAGAAAATGTTTCAGGGGACACAGTCTCTGGGCTTGGAGTGCACTATGTTAGCAGACATGGAGAAACATCATAGGGGAAAAATGTGGATCAGAGTCCTGAATTTCTGACAAGAGTCTTTGGAAAGCACCAAGTTTGGCATTTCAATACTCTCCATCTGGTGGTAGTGCTAAACACCACATTTAAAAACTTTTATTCTCAGTATGGGTCTCTAATTGCTCACCAGGCGGTGTTTCTGGCCACTGTGTGCAGCCTCTCAACACCAGCAACCGCACAAGCCCCGTTTTCAATGAGGTTTAAGTTAAATTTCCCCTTCGTTTTAGGTTTCAAAACATTTTTAGCAGCATACGGCCCTGTTAGCACAGAGAGACCTTGGTGCTATTTTTGTGGTATAACCTAGGCCTTAAGCTAAATCTTCACGCCAAGGCTCGTCCAAACATTCCCCTAAAATCTGTTTTAAAACTGAACTAGTGTGGGACCAACACAGTCCTGCAACTCCAGAATTTCAGAGTTGGCAAGCAGGCAGAGTAACATTAGACCCTTGGGGGCCGGGGGGGCTGAGGGGGGTTTATGCTGTCGTGCTGGCGCCCTTGGCCTCCCCCGGCGGATCTGGGGGGTCAGGCGGCTGTCTGTGATCCCACACAGCGGCTCTTCCACATGGGATTTATTTTCTTGCTGGATGGGCAGGCAGGCGGCCCAAGAGGATTCTCATTTTAGACCAGCGTCTGTAGCTGTCAACGCCAGCCGACAGAGGCGAGCGGACACCCGACCCCGAGTATCCTCCCTCAACACTCCCCTTTGGACTCCCTCCCCTCCTCCTCCTATTCCCTGTTCACACACAAACACAAAGCACACGGAGAGCGCGCGCACACACAGAAAATAATCATACCACAGCCTCTCCTTTGGTCTTTCACTCATATGATGATGGGGGTGGAAATTAGAAAATCCAAAAATTCTACATGATTGTTTATTCAGTTTTCATTTCAGGAGTCCTTATCTCTGATTATAAAGCTCTGTGGTGAACTCAAAGCTTCAACGAGCAATGGGCCAGGTCTATCTAGCAAAAAAATGCACAGCATCTCCCCTTCCTCCCCAGCGCCGTTAATAATTTGTGCAGTAAAAGATAGCGTGCCTCTCTGAGTTTGTGGGAGTTATTGGCACAGTGTTCCCCACCATATTTGTGCGAGGCAGTGATAGGAACATAAATTATTTCTTATCTCTTCCGCAATCCATTTTTCAAAGGGCTCACTATGTGTTTGAAGGGTAGTAGTGCCAGCAGCCAAAGCCCAGATAGTAGGCTATATTAGCCTTCAAGAGATCCGACTTAATGATTTCAAACAATACAGTAAGAACAGCACTCGTTGATATGGGCAGTGCCATATACGACCATAATTTAATACCAAATTAGGCGCCTGGAATCCCACAAAAGATCAAAACAATGGCCAGCATTACCACCACTACAAAAGGAAGACATTGCTGTGAGGTTATTTTGTTAAATGCATTGCAATATAATTGAGGATCTAAGTGGTAAGGACTTAAATGCTGTTTGAGAGATTCTATGAAATGAAGTGGGAGGCCAAAGTGTGCACAGTGTGTACAAAACTTAAAGTTAAAAAAAATATGACAAACAGGGTGTAGTCCACTGGACTGAAAAACTATCACTTACTACAAAGTGTCGGTGGCTACCAATGTACACCGAAGTAAAGATTCTCTAAGCACGATGATGTCTTTGGAGAACGGCGAAAGATTCAACCCTCTGAATGGTGCGGTGCTGAAAACACAGGCAAAGTCCTTGTGAATCACATGAGCCACTTTTCCATAACGAGGCCCCTTTGGTGCTTAGCAGAGGTCAAGAGTGGTTTTCTCTGTTGAAAACATGCAAAAAGAAACAAGAAAAGTTTTGAGGGAAATTGAAAAAGTCGCATAATGACTTGGCCTGGCCTGCCCCTCTGAACACTGTTCTGGATCTGGACCTTCAAACCGCATTATTTTTTGGAAACTCTTCACAAGCGGTGTCAGCTATCACTCTCACCAATTTAGACATATTCTACAGCGCAGGCGGATCTGCAGAGACAAAATGACAAATGATAAATATCAAACCCTCCTCTGCAAAGCATTAATGTCTGCTTGCAAAGAATAAACCCTGGCTCTCTCAGCTACTATTGATTTTTTCCCCTGTGTGATGTGAAACCAGCAATCAGCACTGCGGTTCGAAATAGCCCTGAAACTGGAGCCGAGACGTCGATGAGTCGCCAACACATTTCAATTAGCAAGCCGCCCTGGCCAATCTCTCCCCCGGGGCACAAAGCACAGAGGGTCGGGCACACCCATCCCAAGTCCACATATGGTCCTGTGTTGGCTCAAATGAATCTGATAAGACACTGAGGGAGAATTTATACATGCCACAGCCAACTATTTGTCTATTTATAGTTTCTAGATCTTGTCCATTCGGTGCAAAACACAAACGTATGTATTTGCAGGTCAAACCGACGTCAGCCTCTGAAGGCCTCCAAACAGCGTGGCCTGTTTGACACGTGTCGTTTCCGGGTTAGATGGAGCAGCGGGACAAGACTTCACTGCTGCAATATGAGCCAGTAACTGCTCACAACACATGATTTCGAGATGTAAAATAATGGTCTGTCAACGGATTTAACTTTTATTTATTTGAACAGCCCATCCAGAAGATAGTTTTCATTTAAAGTGTGCCCATGGCAATACCATCGAATGCCTAGAGGAGGAACGACTATTCACGGCTTAATGTTTGTGGATTTTCAGTGTCTGCTACTTTTATTAAAGCTGCATTTTTTTTTCTCCTTGAGTATTTTTATGAAGAACTTACTTTTTGACGTAAGAGTACTGAGTATAAGGACATCTGGCATTTGCAGTACTGAAAGTTGAAAAGGATAGTATCCCATAAAATTACATGCATGGGCTTCACCCAAATACAGAAAAGGTAAACGAGGTTAATGATTTTTGCTGAAAAGGTAAATATAACCAAAGGCAAGTGACTTTTGCAAGAAACTATTTTACTTTACCACAATACTTAACAAGTCAAAATGTTATTAGTTCTCAATCTACATCACTTTTAGTGACGAAGAGATTATAATTAGGCTGCTTTGATCAGCTATTTATACATAATAGTATTGTTATGTAAGGTTTCATTGTAGTTCAGATGTCAGAAAATCAACATTATGAAGACATGCTCAAGACAATTAGTCAGTTAGTGAAAGCTGGTAGACCATTAACTACTCAAACTGCTGCTTGTGTTTAAACAATCGAACAACTTTGGCTTCAGTTGTTCAAATAAAGGGAGTTTGTAAAAAATTTTAAAAATAGTATCAAAAACTTTCACAAGATACTAAGTCCGTCAAGTAACACGAGACAACTGGATGAAAAATGTTTTATTGTGCGTTTTGCTCTCTCTCTCACTCGTAGCCATGTTTTTTCATTCTCTGACAGCTCTCATCAACAACAGCAGACTGGTGCTGGCACTGTGGTGTGCATGCATGCGTGTTTGGGTGTGCGTACGTGCTGTACATTCTCCACTGAGGGGCCAGGGGGTTACGGGGGAGCCACGGGGCCGCAACGACAACTCGCTGCCCCCCCTCTCTCAGCCCCCTGTACCCCTCTGGCCTTTTGCTCCTCGCCTGGCTGGCAGCCGTGCATCAGGCAGACACACCACAGGCTCTGCCCCCCACAAACACACACACACACACAACACTTGCTCCACCACCCCCTGCTCTGGGCCGATCGATACAGCTCTTCGCCTTTCATCTGACCAGAGCTTTGGAGGAGCCGCACTTCCTGAAGAAAACCCAATACAGCACTCCCTTCTCAGGGTAGCTTATTCTGTGTGTGTGTGTGTGCGCACGCGCACGCACCGATGCTTGTCTACATGTTCATGTGTTTGTGAAGGAGAGTGTGTGGGTGTTGGAGACAAAGAAGGTTTCGCGTGAGTTGGAAAATGCTGTGATAAATCAATTAAAAGAGAGATAAATATACAGTTTGGATTGGATGGGTATTTGTGCAAAAGAACATATGACTAAAATAGATACACAAGCATGAAGAGATGTTGTAGTGGGAGTATTATTGTTTGATCACTGCAAGATGAGAGTTGCTCTACCTGTTTTGACCAGGACACCCTGAATCCGAGAAAATCCTCCACGCTCATTTTATGGGTCAATTTTTTGCTGCCCTTAATGTTATCAGAATATGAATACCTTAACGCTTCAGTGGGTGAAATAAGTTCTACCTGGGCTGACACTCAAGTCTGTGAGAGGGAAGTTCAGTCTTAGTGGAAGATCTTCATAAATACTTCAAAAGCAGGAGAGACAACATTCATTTCTCTCTCTCAATTTCTCCTCTGCTTATCCGACAGCTTCCTGTGTTGTTTGAGGATTGAGAGTCTTAACTCTCTCTCTTTCTCTCCCTCTTCTCGTCTTATCCTACTGATCTCTGTGTTGTTTGTAGACAGGGAATCCTAACTTCCTGTGTGGAAGAGGGGGAGACTGAAGCTCCTCACTCGGCACCCAGGTGTTAAACAAGAGAGGCGGCTCAGGTCACGTAGAGGTCAGGTGAAAACGCCCCCCCCCCCCGGGACGAAAACATACCACATGTGGAAAACTGTTTAGGAAGGCTGGTGCTATTTCACCAAGATAAAATAACTCACGACAGAGCTCTTCGTGGGTCCAGAAAATGGTATCCAACCTGAAGTGAAGATGGATTCTGAAAAATAAACTCAAACAACCTGATCCATGGGACCCAAATCTGGAAAAAGAGGACTTTAGTTTGCCTCTCACCGATCGCTTTACAAATTTCTGCTGTTAAGTAATAATTTGGGGCAGCATGACTGCATACAAAGTCAATGGAGCAACACAAATGAAAATTAATTACATTCAGATCTGTACTATTTAGCATGAAAAGAGATAAAGACTAGAGCAAAAAAGTTTCAACCTAACGAAATGTAGTTGTATTACTCAATAAATGTACAGATACAGATGTGGGAAGTCGAGGGTCTGGAGGAAAATGAATGAAATTAGAGTTCGTGGTAAGTTTTGAATCAATCTATCTGAGCTGTCAGCCTCAGTCTGGGCTTGTTGTCACAGCAAGCTGTCAGTCAGGGAACTTCTCCTCTCACTTCTTGTGGCCAAAAAGCTGCAAAACCGCTTCAGCGGTCAGAGTGACTCGAAAATTCACATTACATTGAGCAGGATGGAGTTATATCTTGACGTGGCCACTCAGAAACTGTGTTTTGGGTGCCAAGGACACTGCAATCCATTTCTCAGCCCTATGACGCACACGTATAGTCATGTTTCATATCATATCATAGTATATTGTTAAAGCCCTTGTTATAAGTGCTTTACATATCATATAAATACAAATAATTTTAGAATAACAGTAATTGTAAATTTAGAGCTTATTTTTTCTTTATATAGACTGGTCTCCTGCTCTAGAAGCAGCTACAGAACATCTGGGTCAACAATCATTTATCAGTTACTTATCAAGATTAACAACTGAAGGCTTGAGGGGTTGTAAATTAAGAAAAACCTACAAACCTTAATAACTCAAAATGTAATAAAGTTTTTTTGGCCTGAATCCTCCGCAGGCATCTTTCAGAAGGGTCAAAAAGACAAAGCAAGCTACACTGGCAGAAGAAATTCACACGCCAGCATCTGAAGGTTTCCTTGTATTTATGCATTGTAATTGGTTATAACTAACATATAAAGCATTTATAATAACTCTCTCTCCATCTATTATCTATAACCGCCTATTCTTAGGTGGTCGTGGAAGGTTAGAGTCGATCCCAGCTGACATTGGGGGAGCTGCATCCTGGACAATCACAGAGCTGACGCATAGAGACAAACACACTTAAATTTGAGAGTTGTCAATTAACCTAACTTGCGTGACTTTGGACTGTGGGAAGAAGCCTTAGTACCCGTAAAAAACCCACCCAGGCACGGGGAGAACATGCAAACTCCACACAGAAAGGCCCCAGCCGGAAAGCAGTTCAGGAGTTCCGTTGCAGTACTGCGGTTGGCCACCAAGACAAATTGGCAGCAAGGCTGAGTGGCCATGCCGTATACAGCGCTCTTAATACATACATGTTTGGATCTGATAAAAACAGAGTTAATCACAGTTTGCATCTGGTTTTATGAACCACTTCAAATACAGTATGTAACAATAAAAATAGACTATTAGGCTTAATTTCCATTTAGCTGGGGAGGCTACAAGGCTAGCAATGGGGGTAACCATTTTAGACTAACGCATGTAAGTTCCCAAGTCAGAACAATGGTAGGTCATACCATTTTGCTTATGTGGCGTGAATGCAATAACTTTAGTGATAAAAGCCCCTGAAATCCTAAAATCATTTTCAGTTTTCTGACCAGTCTGGCTCTCAGAACAGAATCAAATTTAGATTTTTCTGCAAAAGGTGGGAGCTGTTTTTAAACAGGTACACGAAGAAGCTTATTCTTGCACACCACCCACCCATTAGGAGAAGCTCCAGTCAGGATGTTGTCCGAACAGATGTTTAGTCTGCCCTGAGCAGCACACTGCCCTGTTTTTATTGGCCCTCTGAATCCACTGGCTTTCCACTGAGGAACCATTGCCTTGGTCACTACGTCCGTCCCCCCCCCCTCCCCCCCAACCCGACCCACACAAACACATGCCATGCCTTTGAGGTAGAACGTCAAAGGGTGAAGGAGCTCGGGTTGGGGACAGAGTTTGGAAGCAAGCGAGCTGCTGCCAGATCCACAGGGCCATATAAACAAGACTGAGTGTGGCCACCAGGGATTGGTACATTGTCCCAGTGGAAACGTCTGGCCCTGGATGACTCAGCCTCCAACACAGTACAGAAGGAGTGGAGAGACACTGTTCGGTCCCAAACAGTTTCCAGACTATCCAAAATAGGCCTGTTAATCCCCTCCTGATGGTAACCAAATGTCAAGTGGAGGATGAGTGTTTGTCGGTTGAAACGTGATTTCCCACTCAAAACTTCCAAAACTGCATTCTGGGCTGCAGCACATGACCAGAGGCCATAAATATGTAATTAGTATCTCCCTCCTGTAGTTATGTACCACGAGCACAAGTCAGGTGATAACATGGCATTTGATTTGTGAATGTATGTAGGTGTGTATCCTGCATGTGTGGGGTTCGCAAAAAAAAAAAACGGGAACCTTTCTGAATTCTGCATTTCTCAGGATCAAATTCAAGAAAATGTAATTATACTGTACTGAGCTAATTTTGGTGTTCTCATAAAAACCACAACTTTTCTTGCATTTTTCCACAGGAACATTTGCTCATTACACATAATAAATGAGAGCCAATCAGACGCCCCAGCACTGAGATAAGTGCAGCCCAGCTCCCTGGTCTGTGTCAGGTGCGAGTTAAGGACACCCACTGTTCCCTGCGGTCAGAGGAAAGGAAGACAGGAGTTGAGGAGGAAAGGAAGAGGGGAAGGGATCCAGGAATGCACGGCAGGGCGGCTGCCTTGGCAGGTAGATGAAGTGATGATCACATGGGCCGGCGTGGGGGTGATTAATGCGCGGGGGAACGCGCTGGAAGGAAAACAAGACCATAAATCAGCCGCTGGGCCTCCATGCTAATTGTAATTGAAATGAATTTGTCTGGCCCATAGTGCAGGGAATTGCAATTGCTATTGACCAATAGGGCCCAAGCGGTCCAAGGGAAATGAAACGGAGTCGGCGTGTCTGTGCCAAGATCAATGCGAAACCCAGCACTGGTTGTTGTGTCCCGTAAATAAAGGTGGTTTGGGTGGGAAACATGTAACAGGTGAGTTATTGTGTTGGCTCCTAAGGTAACTTTGGTCAATGTGATGATGGAGCCGTTACTCAGGGTACGGGGTTCTCTGACTTTTGGCTGCAATTTAGATGTGAGCTGGAATTGTTTAAAAAATAATGTGAAATACAGAGAGGTAAGGCTACAGAGGGGAATCACTCCTGAGATTGCTTTAGCCCGGCCCATTTGTTTTTTGTTGCCTCAAAAAATAAAAAAAGTGTGCAACATTGCCCTGTGAGTGTAAGAAAACTTAATGTATTGGTTGCTGTATGTACCCTACTGTATTTTAAGCCCACAGAGCTGCAGAACCTCATGCATAAAATGTCAAGGAGTCAACCTTCAAGCCTGTTTTCTTTTTTTTTTATCCCCAACCCCCAGTCCACCTCCCACAGCCAAACAGGTAGCTCCCCATTCATTAACCCAACCGCTCACTAACTAATTGGGACATGCACAGACCTGTGTGTGTGTGTGTGTGTGTGTACTTAAAATGAATTTGAATCTAGAGTATGAAAGGCTTGAACAAAAAAAACACATGAAACAACAAAAGGTTTTGATGCAATACATTCTGTGCTGTTAAATCCTTTTAATTGATTAGTGTAACTGTAGCCATGCTAATCTATATCAAACTGTATTCAAGAGAGTTTCTACACTCCACAGTTTGGGCACAACAGAGTCTCATTCTAAAATGAGACATTCAGAGAAGCCCACTCCCACCCACTTCGGGCAAGACAGCTAAGCACATTCGTTTGTTAGACATTTTGGTCATAAAATGAATCATTTTTACGGACGGGATCTTTTGTCTTTCAATTTAGATAACAATATATTTCCTGTGAAATGAAATGAACAACTTTGCTCAAAGCTAAAAGCAAAAGTAGCCTTAGATAAGAGGGATCCATGCTGGGTTGGGCACCTAGCAGAGTATTCCCTGGTGTCCTCTCTCTGGGATTTGGTCTCCATGTTGTGATCCAATATCATTCCCCCATGAGACTGTGGATAGCATCCCAACCTCACTGCAGGAAAATAACATCCTCTACCATTCAAACACAAGAGGAATACTAAGTTTCATAACATACCCTCATCAAGACATGCTTTAATGACACCGTAACTTTGCAGGCTACTCATTCACACCATTTCCAGTACTGAATATGCCAAAACTCAGTAAAACAGTGTTGCGTTACATATGGGGCAATTCCCCGCAACATGTTTGAAATGGCTCAGTAGATTTGACATGCTCTGCGACAAACTACACAACAAGCGTTCACCCCCGCAACTTATAGCTCTTTGAACCCAGTGGGTGCAACAAACAATAGGAACAAAGCATTGTTTTTCAATTGTCTGTGACAGTGTGGGCTGCTCCGCACAGAGGCCTTGGCCCTAACTACTGGGGCTGTGCTTGCTAAACGAGCCAGAGCAACACCGCAGAGCCCACAAGGCTCCACGCTCTCTGATACGACCAGGGGCTTTTCTCTGCCTGCACACTCCCTCCACCACCTTACCCCCCCCCCCCCCTCCCCCCTCCCCCCTTACCCCCATCCTTCCCCTCCGTCAGGAATCTATATTTCATAAGCGAGCTGTGGAGCTCCAGTGCCCAATTATCAGCAGATAAGGCGCAGGAAGCCCTGGAGCGCCGGCACGGCTATTTAGACGGGGAGGGGGAAGGAGCTGGAGAACGAAAGGCAGGCAGGCAGGCAGGCAAGCAGGGACCCAACCCCCCAGGGGCACTTCGCCCTCACCACGCTATTTTTTCTTCCTACTTTTTTTTTTTCTTTTCTTTTCTCTCCCTCGCTGACAACCCTCCCCCCCAGCCCTCCACCCCCACCAACACCCTTACCTTAGCGGCAGGGTTCAATTAGTGCCGGTGGCGGCTAGCACCCGCAGCCCTGCACAGCCCGAGAGCTGGATCCTATATCAGCACACACCAACAGCACGCAAAGCAAGTCCAAATGGCAAACTGACGTCAAGGCAAGTTCTGTGTTGGTCTCACACATACAGGCACATGTACGAATGCACACACACACACAATCTGAGAGGCCTTTAGTATCTGAGCCATGAGCACAACAGAGTCATCCATATCAAATTTTAAGTAAAAACTGAGTAAACTTTTTACAGCTTTTTCTCTTTGCTGCTGCTTTTCCTGAAACCACAACACGGAGGTAAAGACAATTCCACTGCTAGCTTTAACACCACAATGTGTCCGTGGAGATACGTTACTGATATTCGTTGTTGCAGTTTAGAATCATGTCGGACCAATCTCTGGGGTAATACTTTGAACTTTGCTTTGACCAAATGCGAAATCATTGGCCACAAGGTCAAGTATTTCCTGTTATTTCACCGTTTCTCAGATACAATGTTGCCACCTTCTCAGACTGGTGCATTTAAGTCAAGACTTTTCACGCTCTTCTGTGGCCCCGGACCTTTATTAGCGACGGGGTAAAACCCAATGTTCCTCTCACATTTTCAGACACCAACAAAAAATAAAAAACACACTCCAACCACCAATGCTGAGGAAGGTCGGCCAGGGGTCAGGCACAGCTCACGGATACGAGACGGATATCGATTCACTGGGACAGGCCACGAGCACGCACACACACACAGACTTTCTTCCCCTCCTCTTTTTCTCTTTTTCTCTACAGTCACAGGGCAGGCATCAGCCAATAGATCAGCCAGGGGCAGGAAACGGCCTGGGTCAGAGGGGACAGTGTGTATGTGTGTGTGATGATAAGACTAACAGCCTGCTGAAAGCAGCTCTCACCCACAGCTACCCAGGACCTTCAGGCTGTGCCGATTCACCTCGAAGCAGAAAAGAAAAAAGCTCTGACCAAACATTGACGGATTATTCACGTTACTGCCACTAATAGACATGCATATACACGCACAAGCATACTCACATTATACAACACATTATGGCCAGTGTTTTATGATCTTCTGTAATCATTGTCCTGTTTCAGAGTGGCACACAAGTCGTTGTTTGTCAGTCTTTCTATCAGTTGGAAGTTGATATTATAGAACACTTGTCACCGCAGGAGGGTGTGTGGGCGTGTGTTGTTGCTGTCGCCTAGTGGCCTGTGTTAGGGGATCCGCCAATGGCGAAAAGACGGGGGTACGGCTGAGGTGAGGCTTCAGCAGCCCCGGGTAGACTGAAGGCTCAGCTGGAGTCATGCACATACAGCGTGCGCACGTGCCATGTATGATTGCTGTGCATGAGTGAATAAGTTAAGTGTGTGTGTCTGCGTGTGTGTGCACGTGTGCTTAAATGGGCATGTGTGTGTGTGTGCACGTTTGTACTGTATATGCGAGAGAAAGTCAGGGGGCAGTGAAGCGGAGGAGGGCAGGCGATGCTCCCAGGCATAGAAAGCAGGCCAACTCCATCTCCCACTATGGAGAGCTTCAAAGAGATGGGGTAGTAAAACGAGAGATGGTAGAGTACGCCGGGTTATATCAGTAAAGTTGCTGAGATGAGCTGTTATGGTCTACTCAAACTAAAGCAACAAACTGCAACACTCAACCCACTCTTGAATACAACAGCATATTTGTATTGTTTTGAAAAGGTGCACACCCTCGTTTATGTCATCTTTGAATCTTTTACTGCATTTAATTTCAACATTAGAATGTGATTTTGTAATATGCAGGATCTGCAAAATGAGAAAAAAATAATAAGAACTTTCTGTGGCGCAGAGTCTGTCAGTTGCCTTGACCTCAAACTACTGATAAATCAGGTAGTTCTGACAGAGAGAAAGAAGGAAACAACCCAAAGACAAACGATGCAGAGACACAGACAGATAGAGAAGACAGCAAGACAGTCAGGGGGAAGCAAACTTCCCCCGCAGACGCTCTTGTTCCACGGTGAGAATCCCCCGGCCAGTAGCCTCAGACATCTGGTTCCAGTTAGCTCTCAGCGATTTGACGCGTTTCCTGTGCTGCTGCTCCACGCAGCCTCGGCCACAACGCAGCCCTTCCAATGCCACGACAGCCAAACTCTCTGGAGATAATGTACTGTAACTCACAAACACACCCAAATCAACCACACGTCTACTGTATATTGGAACAGGCCAGAAGAGGTTGAGGCTATATTCAGATATTTCTTCACACCGTACTGCAGTTTAGTTTTGCAAAAAAGCTTCTCAGAGGCCTCAGACAGTATGTTACAGATCTAAAAATACGCAGCAAGCAGAGTTATACTAATAACCTGTGACATTTCCAAATAAATGTCTGTTTTGATGCCTTCATGTATTTGTATAAACAAAGAAGTGAGTCACTCAATTCTTGAAACCTATTATAGATTCCTTTTAAGCAGAGTAATAACACTTTCCATGTATAAATGCTCTGGCAAAGAGGAAGTGACGTTTTGATTTCAACCGCTTCAAAAAGGAAAACAAGGAAAGAGAAACAGATCGATTATTCAAAGGAAGGCTAGCGTGCAGGGAAAGAGAAAACCAAACCGAGCGAACAGAAGTGGACTGAAAAGATGAAAATCACGAATCAAGAAGTGATTTTACACTATTCTTTGTGGACTGGTACGTTTTGCTATCAGCTATGATTTCACAGCAGACGTTCTGTCTTTTTATTATGTGTCCCAGTAAGCCATGACAGAGAGCCAGCATGGACCCTGAAACTGGGTCACCTAAATTGAATGCAGTTGGTATTAATGTTATTAATTACACCTGTGCACTCCCTGCTATGACAAGTGAAAATGTCTGCTGTGAAAAAGCCCTGTTGAATAACTTACGGTTACATTGAAATTCAGTTTGTTATATGGATAGCTAGGTACTGATGCATCTCAGGTGTGATGTTGTTAGTCTGTCAAATGACTTTTCAGTTTAGTATTTGTTTATAACCTAAAACTATAAGAAATATGCAGTAATAACATAACTGAATATACATTAAAAGATATGTATGTAATATGTATTTATAGTTATTACTGTCCCTGTAGACATTGTTTAAAATCCTGCTATAATTAAGTCTTCTGCTTGTTTGTTTGGCGGTGTAGCAGGTACTGTTGATCCAGAATGAAGAATTAAAAAGACAAAAATTTAAAAAGATACGAATGTATCATGTAACATGGTGAATCTCTGGTCTGAAATTCCATACTGACCTTTATTGCCAACACATTTTGGAAGCATTTTTCCATTTTTCCTTCCTACTCTCATCTTTATCCGCTTTTATTACCGCTTTTATTATTCCTACTTTTACCTAGGTAAAAGTATGTCCAATAATTAACTTTAAATTTGGTGGAGAAGAGGATGTTGCTCAGCGTAATGGAAAATGTTTCACATCCCCTGCACAACCTACTGGTCAGACAGCAAAGCACATTCAGTGGGAAGTTCCTGCAAGTCCGCTGTAATAAGGACCGCTACAGGAAGTCACTCATGCACACTGCAATATCTGTGAATATAATGACTTGCTATATGACTCTATATATATGTATATGTGTGTGTGTGTGTGTGTATATATATATATATATATATATATATACACTGAGAGTCAGTATTTATACATAGTTGTTTGTTAATTGTATTTTCTTGTAATGATGATTCGTCGTTATTGTTCCTTTTTTTTTAAACCGCAACACTACAATTTCCCCTTGGGGATTAATAAAGTCTATTTATCTATCCAATAAGGGGGCGTACCAGTCGGTAAAAGA
>JAVQJD010081216.1:0-22991 GCA_036023655.1 Nannoperca australis | reverse complement strand
CCCCCCCCCCCCGCCCCCCCCCCCCCTGAGAACTCTGTGGAGATTAAATTTTGTTAATTGCCATCATCCATCAAGCATAACATTCATAAATGGAATAGCCATTGGACATTTAAGATAATGCTCAACTATTATGATGGATCATGGTTTCAGTGCTTGTGTTCAATCTGGTTAATGTCTGAGATAATAATTTGTCTTTAATCAGTCTTATTTTATATATTTGAAATCACCACTCCTGAGGCACTCAAGTGTTTTTGTGGTCCACAGCTAATAACACAACACCTTAAAGCATAAAGCATAAACTACTCAAATACATTCTCTGGACTTAGTTATCTGTTGTAACAATTGCACAAAAAAGGCATATTTATATTTAACACAATGCTGTCACAAATGATCCAGGTCTATGTCTTTTATTTGGCAGCTAGAGTTAAAAAACATCTTACACAGTAAATTAAACCAGATTTCTAAAATGGGCTAAATTAGCTCCAGTGCAGCCAGCTGCAACATTAAATACTGTGTACATGTTAATGTATCTGTAATAACAATCCAACAGTAAATATATAATAATGTATCATTGACAGAAGCCATTCTGCCTGCATAGTGAGTACTTTTACTGAGAGATACCTTTTACACATTTTTAAAGATAATAATGCTCTGCTTCGAATAATTATTTGTGTTTGATGTGGTTTTTCCACAAAAATGTTCATTTAGATCTACTACTTATCCTGAGTGTATGAATTTTGGTAGTTTCAAAAGTGGAACTTCTGGACACGTGATGTCTCCTTCACTGTGTAGGTTTCCACACATTTCTACTAGTTACATATTGGACCGTGATAGGCTACTAACTAGTTGTTATGTCACAAAATCATGCATGTGTGCACGTCTTAAACAGAGATTGAAGGTGAGCACAGAGACGTTTTCAGCAAGTGAATATGAAAAAAGTTGTTTTGTGTGAAGTAACAATAAGCAAAACGTTTTTTAGTGAAGGGGAATGGCCTATATTCACTTAATAATGTTCAGTGTGTGTATAATGGAGCTGTGACCACCAGAGTCTTGTTTTAGTGTTTGATTTATATGTTGAATATCAAAGTTCAGCAATGGAACAGATCGTCCACTGAGGCTTTTTCTTTTCTTCTTATGCATCTGTGTTCTGATTTTCCTACCTATGTTTTTTGTGATGTGGAACTTGACATAGAACACAAGTTGTGTGTATTGTGGGTCAAAGGTTATATCATCAGTACGCCATCGTTGCATTGGACTTACAAAAGACACAAGTGTCAGTGTCAATAAATGACAAGCAGGTGGAGCTGTGAGCAAAGTTAATGTCAGAAAAACTCCCAGTAATATTACATTTTGTGTTGATGTCTTTTTCAAAGAGAGAGAGAGACGTGTTGATGCTTTATCGCTGAGAAGGCTCCTTCTCACAGAGGGAGCTTATTATTACTGTGCAGCTTCAACACAGTTAAGTCAATGCAACATCAAGACCTTGCCTCTCTGCACTTACTCCGTATCTGGCATAACTAGAGGCTAACAGTCTCATTTTAATTGATGTTACTTCCACATCTCTGCTTCTTCCTGTGTATTCTGACGCTACTCCTGGTTGGTGATGTAAGTGACAGTGTGGAGAGGCACTTCTAATCCGGAGGTGGCAAATAATCCGAATAATTTGGGTGTGTGTGTGTGTGTTTGTGTGGTGCGATGGCCTGTATGTACTGCTTGTCATTTTTTCAATTACTCGAGCTGTGGTTAAATGTTCATTTTCAGCAGTCAGCCCGGAGCAAAAACTACTGAGCCCCATTAGGTTTTACCCACAACCTCACACTCATTAGTTTTCTCCGGTCAGACGAGAGTGAGGGAGAAGCTGCGCCGGCCTTTCTAAAGAGGTCAGGGTGGAGTCTAGTGCTCTGTACAGAGATTGTTAAGGAGTTTCCATCAAGTATCCTACAAGAGTAAGATTGCTGTGAAGACTTGGCTGACCTTTTTAAGGCAAATCAGTGCACAGTCCTAATTGATCTCTTTTTCCTTCTCCGTGTCTTTCTTCCTTTCTCTCACATGTAGGAAACCACTGACCTATGATAGGACCAGATAAACATGACAGCACAATATTAGGGATTATGGTTATGATTAAATCCAGATTCCAGGAAAACTATCAGAAACGTACATTCTCTCCACTGCTAATAGGCACGTGGGCTTTTATCTTCCCTGTTGCATCTAGCATGATGCTTTCAGAGGAGTACAGGCATCATTAACCAACGTCCTCTGTTTCCATTGACCTGAGGGATCCCGTCTTGATTTTGTGCCTCTATGGCTCTGCCAGCTAAATGGAGGTTACAGGGAGATTGCATCCATTAGGTATTCAATTCAAATGTCACCCGTTTCCACTTGGCACTGTTTTCTCTTCCCTAATGTTTGCTCTGGGCATGGGGAGAAGGAGGGGGGCACACACCAGTTTTTGTACCTTGTTGTCTCAGCACTGAGAGAGACTTTTTTTTTGTTGCAGACATTGGCAGGGACGGATTCAAGGTGACATCGCTGTAAGTCTCGCCACTTCACCTTGCACTCTGACACCTGGACGTTCTCTCGCACTCTCTCTGCATGGTTAGTATCCTCCTGAGCACAGGCCTCTAAAACAAGGCTGATTGTAACTATTCATCATCCAGCCTCCACTTAATTGGACCAAAAGTAGATTGTAGGGTGGCACAAGCCTCTCAGGTGGGTGTGGACAGAATACAGTTCAGATAAGACACTGAAAATACTTCAGGTGCTCACATGGAATAAACCCACTTTGTCTCTAAGTGCAGGTTACCCATTTGGCCACTACAGACTCGGCTTTCATTACCCGGTTACCCTCCTGTCAGTGTAATTCAGTCCTATCATCCCTCAACCCAGTTGAAATTAACAGGTAATTTGTAAATGTCACTTTGGGTTAGACACCTCATTTTCTTCCTTTTCCAGCAATCCAGCACCCACAAGCTAATTTTTCTTGTCTTTTGTATAAGGTTTTCATTCACAAATAGAGTTATGGTCCACTAAATAAATGAGAGTAATTGATGGGGGAAAAAAAGTGATTTACCGTAACCTATTAGAGTCAATCAATGACATACTACCCAGGATTCCTTTAGTTACCGTAAAGCTGCATGTCTACCGTGATTCTGAAGATGTTCATTTGAGAAGTGAAATGAGATGTGAGGAGATGGTAAAAGTACAGTATTTAATAAATTAATACACAAAAGCAATTCAAAGTGCTTTACATAATACATTTAAACCCTTAAAGGTACTATGTGAAACAATTTCCTTGTGTTAATTGCTTTGTGTTGCCAATGTGTGGACAGATTAAAACGTAACTTCAAAAGTGAGAAATTCTCTTTTTTGGCTTTTTCCTCCAGAACTTCTTCCAGGTTTTATCTCCTTCCTCCCACCAAGACATTGTAGCCGATTTATCACATTGGGATTTACAAATGAACTGGGCTCGGCTTACATTAACATTGCTTGTCTGTCTAAAGATTTTAGTTACATGTCTAATTTATCTACATACTGTTGTCTTTTTCTTTTCTTTTTAACTTCATTTATGTAAGAATTGTTTATTATTTTTTAGTCTTCAAAATTCCATACGGGATAGGCACAGTGAAACATTTTCAGGTGTCCTGTAGTTCTTTACTATTCTGGGAACCAGACAAATTTGAAAGCTTTTGTTTTATTTGTTCTGGTAGATGTGTCTGGTCCCCTTTCCCAGCTGATTTCCAGCTGACCAGGCTTGGGTCGGGCCAATCACAGTGAACTGGATAGTATATTTTTTCTAAAAGAAAAACTAAAAACTTTTGTTAATAAGAAAGATGTTTGCTGTACTTCAGACAGGATTCGCTCAGCGCCTCCATAGAACCATCAATAGACGATTTTTAAGTCACACAGGTATGTAGATTGATGTTTTTATCGTACAGAAATATCCCGACAGAGGCTTTAAGATCACACATCATACATTTCACCTGTGGTATTAAGGCTGCACCATACTGAAATAAATCTATACAAATATTATCGCGTTCATAATGGTAATGTGTGGATATTTGGGGAATACGATGATCAAGCAGGTGAGTGATTCATGATTCACTTCACTCAGCTAGAACAGTCTAATAAGGAAAATTGTACCATTAACGGTACCACAGCCTTTAGGACCAGGAAAATCATATGTTTGAGCTACGTCACAATATCCCCAGATACAAAATTTCCCCATAAAATATGGATAATTCCATATTCAAATACAAATTCCGCTACCATGGCGGCGCATGCACACGCTGCGGTTTCTCTCTCTCCCTACGAGACGGTGTTTCTGTGTTTTTCCTGTTTTTTTCGTACATCAGTTGTGGTGGTCTTCTACGTTTTCGTCAAGTCTCCCTGTCATGAAGTGGACATGCAGTCGAAAGGTTCTGCTCAATGTCAACAGAGCCCCATTTTTTGAGTTGAGCTCCATGGACGCAGAGGAACTACGAGACTGCAGGCTGCTCCGGAGGCCTGTACCATCACCGACCCCCAGTCCTGCACCTCACCCACAGTGGAGGTGACACAAGCGGTGTGAGAGGAAGCAGCAGCGGGGTACGCACGGAGGTATCCGAGTTAGGCTAGTGGCTAGCCCTCAAAGGCTGGCCATCCCCACCATCGTGCTGGCCAACCGCCGCGGATCACGCCATCCAGCTCCAGCGGCTGACTTGCTATCGAGCAGACAGAGTTCCTGTCGGAAGAACCTCCAGCACATTGTGAGGGCAGCTGAGAAGATCGTTGACAGCACATGCCTCTGCCAAAAAGCCATCTGCATTGCAACGGACCCCACCCACCCGTCACAGACCCTCTTCAACCTGCTGCCATTAGGAAGGAGACTGCAGAGCCTGCGAGCCGGGACCAGCAGACTGAAGGATAGCTCTTCACTTACTCTTGCACTACACAATGACAGACACTGTATGTCTCTTTATGCCTGGTCTTTGTGCCAGGTTTGTTTGTTGTATGTTCTTTGGGTGAGTGTATTGGTATGTTTTTTGTGTTGGTTATATTTAGTTGTGTGTTCTGTGTTTTTTTATTCTTTTAGTTTTTTTTAGGGATTGAGAGTAACGATATTTAAATCCTCTGTATGTCCTGTACATACTGTAGAATTGACAATAAAGAAACTTGAACTTGATAATATCTACTCTCATTTGAGCATATTATATTATATTGATAATATATTATAGCTCCAGGTGACATGAGGACAACATTTGTTAGTAGCAATAAATCAATTTAGACAAAGCGTCAGTGGTTTTCAAGAGTCCAACATTTTTTTGAGAATTTGCATAAATAAGCATGCCAAGTCCAGATTTACTGAGAATCACTTCAACAATGTGACCTCTGCAATTGAAACAAAAATACATATAGCGAAAACCTGTAGTTTTAGGGCTTTTTTTCTGTAGTTGTCTCAAAACAAAAAAGCATTCAAGCAGTCAGTCAGTGCATCAGCTAAGTGAAATTCAAGACTGATTTCACCATGTGATACTCGTGTGCCCGCAGCCTAAAAGCCTCTGTGTGATTGATAAATACAAGAATTGAGGAGACGTTTAGACTGGGAAAAGGCCTCTCTCATTAAAAATATGGTGTTCGTAATGAAGAGGAAATAGAATTAGCACTGAGGATGATGAAGGGGAGCAAATTGCTGTAAATATTGTAACGACTGATCAGCAACCTCCTCCTCCAGCCACAGCAGAAAGTCATTATGGGGGTTTTGGATATAGGTTCCCCATGACCGCATATTTATTATCTATCTAAATAGAATCACTTACCTCTGATGCTGGCTCTGATAGCCAGTCACCACAAATATCAGTTCCCCCTGGTGCCTCTGCCAGCAGTTTTACATAAGGCCAAATGATTATGCGCACAACCAGACAGGATTGCATTTTGTTGTTAACTTGAATCGTGTTTTCCTATGAGAAATAACCATTTGTGAGGGAGATTTTCTTTCTTTTAAGAGTGTAAACTCAACTCTGTTTGACATTCTCCATGGTGGAAAATGAGGTCAGTGGTAGATAGCTAGTGTACTTTTTAAAAAGAGTGAAAGAGAAATGCCTCCTCCTATTTCCATGACTGCTATGTGGCCGTAAGCCTCCTCCATGATCCCATATCTTTATTCACTGTACCTTATTTGTCAGTATGGTGCAATTTAGCTGTGTTCTTTCTGTGCAGCCTTTGTTCAGGCATTAAGAGTTATGGCAAGAAATATATGTATTACAACTGGGGATGCAGCACAATGCCTATTCATGAAGGCAACATATGCAGTGCTCAAAAGCATGTATGCACATAGGTATTGGCCCATTTGTCAAGCCAGGAGAGCTAATTATCTCATATCGTGCAATATTGTTTTCAAGCCATGCATTTCATTTTGCAACATTAAAACATATGTGGTGGAGGCAGCAGAAATGGTTTCCATGAGTATGAATGCATTAGAACATTTTGGGAGGGGATGTTGTATTAGAACTCCACAGGGATATCAGCATGCTGCACCTCTTTTGCTTTGTCATTCATCTTCCTCCGTGAGGGCGGAGAAAGAACCAGTGGGTAGTGACGCCTTCAGCCAACTTGGCAGGTTAATGAAAGTAATTTGATTTCATACATAATGGCTGCCCATGCCACACAGGGCTTAATTGCACTCGGTGTCTGGGCGTCATTTCGTGGTACCAGCCGCGGCCCTGTATATTTCCTGAAGGTTGTGCAGAGGCAAACAAGTTCCTGATTCAAGTGAGATGGAACAGATAGCTCTGTTTCATCTGCTAATAGTTTATCGTATTTCCCAGGCAGCTGTGAGCTCTTCTGTCACAGTGTGACGGCAGCAGCTCGGTTTTAGTAAATCAAGCAAGTTCATTACTACAACCAAACAATTACTACTACTACTACAAACAAACAAACGTAACTATAGCAGGCCTTACAGTCCTAAGATGACTAAAGGAACATGCTGGTGTTAACTCGATCTTTTGTTATCCATGGGGAATCTGTTTTTGTGTGACTCTGCTGTTGGTGGTTTGAATTTCCATCTTAAGCTGCTTTTCATTGATATTTTACTTGTATTAACTGTTAAAATTTCTCTCTTAATGTGAGACAGTTGTGTTTATAATTAATATGCCATTTAGATGTTTCATTTATACACAGTATATAGTGACCTAATCCTAAAACTGCCACGTTTCCATGGTTGGGCATGCTTTTACAATCTGTTGGTGACAAATCACTTGTGTGTAGTGTTTACACATATATATATATATATATATATATATATATATACACACACACACATTTACACACTATATGTATATATAGTGTACTTATTTATATCATTAATTCTCTCCATATCTGGAAAGAAATAAAATGTTTGAAACTGGTATGCCAGCTTTACATATTTTACCAGCTGACAATCCATTCCAGCAATAGACTTGATAAAACTGATGTTTTATTGTCACCTGGCCTGGTTCTGTAAAAACATAAATAAAGTCCAGATGTATGTATAAAGGTAGAAACACTAAAATAATCAACAAGAAATCACATCATACAATAGGATATATTACACTCTCATGTGATGTAGTTATTTTTGTTCTGAGGGAATGGTATCAGTTGATCATCTGAAGAAAATTTTCTTATCAGAATCAAATGAAATCATAAAACAATGGTAAGTTAGATGGGGTCTGAAATATACCATCCTAAAGTTAATTAGAGGCTTTTTCTATCACCCTATAATTGGATCCTAATCAACATTGGGGTTCAAGCTATTTTCCTAAAACCTCTTCATTTGATCATTATCTACAAAGCCATTGTAGATATTATAGGCCATATTCCTTTACTCTGCCATAAAATCTAAATGTATCTTGTTTCAAAGCCTCAAGGACAGTCTGTGATGAGCTTGACTAGATTTCACGTTCCTGCTTATCTTCATCTACAGAGATATCTGTAAACATCATAATGCACATTTCAAAATAGTGTTGGGTCCCATGGGTTACAAATGAAACTGTAGTTCTTCATACCGAAGAACTTCTTAATAGTATGCCAATATACTGAAGAAAACCATAACTGTAGCAAAACTGTAAAACAGTTGTAGATATTACAGCTACAAGTAGTTACTTACCAGAATACAATGTCCTTTGTCATTTCTATAATAATTTTATTCAGATTAACTTTATTTAGTGATGACTAAAAACTGCTAGTAAGATCATGTCTGACAAGATATCTGATAGCATTAAAATCTGTGGTTCAGTTGCAGTACATGGTGTTCAGTTGATACAACTGACTCAGACTGTTGGGAAGCGAGTCCTGTGTAGTCGGCCTATCATGGCCTGAAGGTTACTGGTTGTTGTGTTAAATTTATGAAAATATTTTTTTTTCAACTACTCCACAATATTTACATGTACACCATGGTATGGAATCACTGATCAGAGTGATCCTGTCTTAGTCTCATTTTGGCTGCTAAGCTAATGTTAGCTAACATTGTTCAGCTCTAATTAAGGTGATTCAAAGTTTGAGTATAACTGAGGGATCCTGACAATTGATGTCTATCCGCTAGCGTGCCAATCAGTATTTGACTGCTAACTAGGTAGCACAGCTTTACAGCTTTTAAATATCAAAACAGTAGAGAGTTGAGTTTCTCTTTAAGAAACAATCTTTAGCCAATTGTACAGACCTCAGACCTACCTGGCCAACAGTTTTATTTTGTAGCTTGGCTAACTCACAAAATGAACGCTGATACCACTGACAGAATCTAAAAATGAGAAGCCTGCTGTTAGCATGGATCCTGTTCTTGATTTTATGGGGGAAACTGGGTGCATGGAGGTTGAGGTGATTGAACTCACAAGAACATTAATCTGACAAACAATCACTTTAGATTTGTAATGTTTGGTTAATATATAGTTTTTTTACTTAATGAAAATCCGGACTTAGACTAAGAATAAGGCAATGGCTAGGATCCCTATTATGCAGTTCACAGACCTATTAAACTTAGAAATATCAAATTACTGAAGTACAAGTAGTATGCTGTACAGTGCCATTTATGTTGAGTTGTATAAATTGGGACCAAAATGTGCTTTGAAGAGTTCATACTGGAGAGTGTTGTTGTGCGCTAACAATGAGGCAATGCTTGCTGGATCATCAGTATGATGGCAGGGGCGGAGTCTGTACAGCATCAAGATTTGTGCCAGCATACAATAGTTTAGAGCAGTGAGTTTAGAACAGACCATATGTATGGCCGCATGTTACCTTTGACTCTCATCAGCCAACATAATCACCAAACTGTTGTTTACATTGGCCAGTCTCATTGTCCTCTTACTGTATAACAATGTTTACTCAATGCCATGAAATAAAAAGCCACTGGACTCAGACTGTAGAGTGGACAAGCACTCCTACTGATTCTCATAATATCTAGCTAAAAGCCTGGTTCTTCCTCACCTCAGTGCCTACCTTTACTAGTGTCTGTACAATAAGCACTAACAATCCCTCACATGTGTGCGTGTGTGTGTGTGTCCAACATTGCTCATTCCGTCACAGTATTTGGGCTTTACATTTTACACGTAGATGTTCAGCTGTTACCTCAACTTAGACTAACAGAAGAACAGAAAAAAGTTAGATTTTTCATAATCATGAACATTACAAGAAACCAGTATGAAGAAGGAGTGGTCTGAAGCATAAAGCAGCTTTTTATAGTCCATGAAAATCAATTTCATTGCACACATTAAAGTCAGTGTAACAAGCAGAGGTGCAAGCATTTAGCCCAATTACCTTTTTCAACATCAGTGAATCTTAAAATGATAGTGAGTGACAGGCGAAAAATAATAAATGAATATGATCAAAAATAATTGGGACAGAGACTCCGTAATTGGCTGGAGCACATCTTTGATGAAAGCATTAGCTAACATTGCAATACTGGTATTATTCCCTGTTTTCTGGAACCCAGCCAGTTGAAGATAGTGTAATGGCACTGAGAGTGTTGAGTGGTTTGTTGTAATGAACAACATGCTTTGCTTGTAGATAAATATCAACAGCATGAATGTATGGCCTGGTGGAAAAAGCGGTGCCCTCGACCCATATTCAGCATAATAATACTGAAACTCTACCGTTTTTATTCTTGCTTATACAAATATCGTATATATTCTTCAGAGATTTATCTTGAAATGTCCGGTGTATTCCACTAATGTGTTGGACTCTCAACTCACACAGTATCTCCATCTTGTTTGAAGAGGCTGGGATGATCCACTTCACTTTGGCATTACCAACGACCATGACTATCCAGCAGCAGGCTGCTGGCCAGTCTGGACTTCACATCATGCTGGGTAGCATGTGAGCAATGTGTGTGCTCTCTTCAGAAAGATATAATTGAGCATGATGTTAGAGACAACGCAGATGCAGGAAAAAGACAAATCAACTTAGATGAGTGTCTAAGCTTATGAAATTTACAAAAGAATACTCACATACTCTAACATTTGTTTGGTTATCAATGTGTTTATGTGTACAGTGAGTTTGTGCGTATAGTGCACAATTTATGTAGTTTGTATAATCCACTCTTTCTTTGTTAACCTGGTTTTGTAATCCTGTGCCTTTATATTAGTGTGCAGCGACTGACTTTTTTTCAAATGTTAAAACTTTCCTTTTATAAGGTCAACATTCATGGTTGTTTGGCTCCATAATCTACCATAAAGCCAAAGCCAACGTCCACTTCTGAAAATGGCTCATTAAGATTTTGATCAATCTTGTGCTTTCGGTGAGACAGACGTAGGAAATGCCATCAGAAAATTGCATTTCCCAATGACATTAGGCGCCCAGTTGACCATCCAATTCCATGTGTTTCTATTGAGATGTTTAGATCTGATATCATTTGGGTCAGAAAACCTGCTTTTTTCTCTAAGTGAGGCAATTAAATTTCCTTGATGGTCTCTGAGAGCACTTAGCTTAAGAGAATACACTTTTAAATCAAAAAGCTTTCAATCATCTCAAATCATATTTGGGAGAAATCTGCCCCCGAGTGTAGTGTCACATGCAATGCTATTGAGCATGTGACAGACTCATGCTGAGATAGGCAATGTTGGGAAAGGTTATTGTGCATGTCTCTGTGGCCCATGCATTGGCTGCGACATGTTGTTCGTCGGCGTCACAATGTAACTTTATATCAAAGACAAGATAGGATAAGAGAGGCTAACCTTAACTGAAGAGAGGCCTGCCAAATTGAGACAGATTGTATCAAAGAACATAAATGAGAAGAGAAATATTTATGGACTGCTGAATTTATTACACTGGGATTTGTGGGATTTGTTGCTGTGATAGACCAAAAGAGACTCATTGGAAGTTGTAAACAATTTCCTCTTTCACAAACTAGATTGAATTAGCTTATAAAATGTTGATGCCACAAGACCTGCCATGTATGGAAGCAAATATTGGCCATAAAGATTTGAATTTCATAAGCAACTGAATACCTAATACCCTCTCTCTGGATGAGAGATCCCTTCTCTGTTGCTCTTGCTGAGGTTTCTTCACATTTTCAATGTTTCCTTATCAGAATAGACAGGGTACAGGATGTCACATACTGTACTGATTCTAAAGCCCCTTTAGGCACATTTGTGATATTAGGCTTTATAAATAAAATCTACTTCACTTGACTGATTATAAAAGGTAATTACTACTTAATACTTAGTGTAGAGATCTAAATAGCACTGAAATATTTTACGTTTTATCTGAATTTATGTGGCCTAAATTTGCATAATGCAATTTCGGAAACTAAATTTTTTGTATACATATATTTTTAGGGTTCACAAATTCACCAAACTGCAATATTCAAATAATATCTGCAAATTACCTCACCTCAGATAAAACAAAATGAAAGTCAAGCAGTCTGGTTGCTCAGACCAGCTTGGTCGAATTTAGACACAAAAATTCAAGATAAATTCAGACCTGGATATCTAATACCAAGGATAAGCAATCGAGCCAAGATGGAATCAATCTGACCTCAAGCCTATTTAAAATGCAAACTCTGTAAAGTGTATAATGAGATTTAGTTAGTTAAGGTGACCATCTGGCAAGTCTGAAATCAAACACCTCGTTCTCTGTAACTACCTGTTCACTGGCTCACCATCCTGCTCCATATTACCACAGCTAATTAAGCGAGTCTTACAACCAGGTTTACTTAACTTTGTCATGCAAGGATAAATTACCATTTTACAGATCTCACTTAATCATTTTAATTACCACAGGCAATTTATCAGGCTGTTTTCAGGGTATGAATAATTGTAAAGATTATTAGATGAGAGTATAAACTGTATATATTAGAATGTACAGTATATATGTAATTATATATGGTATATTTTAAAAGACCAGTCAATATGGTATATGAGTTTGTACTATATACAATATACATCACAGCTCATTATATTATCATTGATAACTTCATAGTCAAATGTGCTCGATGCAACATTCATAGTCCTTCACAGTCTGTCCTCCTGTACATCAACATCAGCAGTAGATGGAAGCCCTCGCTTTTATGCAGGTTTACACATTTTAGTGCTTCGGGAGTGTGTTTGGGAGGGGCCGGCCCTTTGTTGACTTTGTCCTGACATTCATTCCCACACTATATCAGCAGTGAAAGAGGGATGCATCACACGCCTCCTCCACACAGATCAAAGAGGGGTGTGCCACGCTGCTGTGGGGCTTACTTGAGAGACTACCAACATGAAAATACCACATCCCAGTCCTCAATGGGGGGGCCGGTCTGTAATTGTGTCTTGTCAGACCTCCAAAGTCCCACTCACAGCTTCGTACCTGACATTTCCCTCCAATTAATTTATTTTTCATTCTTTGGTATTTTGGCATCGGTGCCACTTGTGACCAAATTTAGTTATTTTCTCCCATCGTGTGTGTGTGTGTGTGTGTGTGTGTGTGTGTGTGTGTGTGTGTGTGTGTGTGTGTGTGTGTGTGTGGCACCAAGTGCCACTGATAAAAGTGTGTAAAAATTGCACTTTGTATGAAAAGTGAAAAAGAAGAAGAGTTACCCCCATCAAGAAAAGGTCACATCAAGCTACTGATGAACAGGCAAATGCACCAGTGTTGTATCAGTTTATGATTCATCGGTTTATATATATACACGCCTCACTGTAAAACATTTCGCCAGAAAATAAATTGCCATGGAATTCTGAACACTTCAGTATGAAAGAGAAAAGCCGTATCAGTGATCCATCTACAGAATCAAACTTACCATAGAGCCATTTTGTGTGATCAACCAAAACCAAGAAGGACATCAAATTCAATTTCATCAAATTGCAGGAAATATGACACAATTATATAATGAAGGGCCTTGCCCACAACAAAGACCCTGAGCTCTAAACACCACAATGCATAATGCATGTTTTTCAGAGGCACACAGGCAATGATGTAAAAGGCTCACTGTTGTTGGTTTCAAAACATTTCACCCAAGAAGTACATGGAATATTTTAGGAGTAGATAAGTTCAAACTGATTTTCACCCACAGTTCAGGGCCCAACACATCCAGAAGTCGTCGTAGTTTATGCTATAAGAAGACACTGTTCAGTTTGCCACAAACAAGATCCACTGTCATTGTGTTTTTGGTATATTAAAGGAATCTGTGGGGTGCCCTGCTCACCAGGTATTCAGGGTTCGAGTCCAGCTCTTTGCTGTGTGTCATCCCCCTCATTCACTTTGTGTTATGCCTGAACCTTCCTTTATTGATGAAACAACTGGGCTAGGTGGAGACTGATACCATGGTACCCATGGAGTCAGTCAGTTTCATTATTATCACAGTGCAAAGACCATGCTGAATGTGAACTTTGAATCAAGACTCTCATTATATATTATGACATCATAAACTGTGGGTGAAACAGTTAGTGTTGCATGTTGTAGGCCACCGTATTCATTACATCTGCACTACTTGTTACTAACTGACTTGTCATGGAACTATGTAATGATGATGACTACAGAATAAAGGAATCCACCATACCGCACAATACTAAATTTCATGCTCCGGCTTTCTCCTCCCCTGGGTGTGTCTGTCTCTAGTTAGTTTCCCTGATGTTCCTCACCTGTGGCTTGTTTGTTACCTCCCCCTTTGTGTGTTTAGTCTCTGTTCTCCTGTGTTCTGTTTGCCAGTTCGTCTTGTCAAGTGCACCAGCCCTCTTAAGTCTTAGATTGTAGTTATATCCCACATTGGCGTCTGTTTCTGTTGTTATTTTGCTACTTTGTGCTTGATCGCCCTATTGGCAGTGTTTCCTTCCGTTGGAAGCGATTTTTGTTTTTCCCTTACCCCTTTTGCATTTTTGCCCTGTTTTTGGAAAATAAACTCCTTTCACTTTATCCTCCTGGTGTCCGTCTGCCTGTCCAAGCCTGGTCCAGCCTTTACACTAAACCTCATTCAGCATCTTCTTTTTGGCTTCTACAGGATTTGATGCGTGTCATATTACAGCGGTCCCCCAAAAAGCCGGACCTAAAAACTGCTTTTTACTGTCGGTAAGGACCAGGAAAGAGTTATCATTGGCAGATTAATAATAATAATAATAATAATAAGAAGAAGAAGAAGAAGAAGAAGAAGAAGAAGAAGAATTAGTACTGCTAAAATGAGTCAGTCTCATCTCTATCCATTTTTATAGAACCAAAAATTACACTAAGTAATATACATACAGAAAATGTATGTCCCTGACTGTATCGACTCAATAAATTCAGCACAAACACAAACTGTTCAGCGCTGAACACTTGACTGACTATAGGTCTCCCTGAAATCACACCGTGCTAACATGCTGTATGTTACTGAGGACTGAAGATTAGCATATGACATGACAGATTACATTAAATCATGTCTGCGCCGTACTTTGTGACATTAGCCTCTTAGCCCAGGCATACAGATGCATGCAAATGCTCCCGCAAACCCTCTTATTTAAATCTGCTGCATGACATGGCACCTTTGATATGATTATTAGTCATCTAAGCGACTTCTCTTCACCCTCATCAGATATGAGATGTCAGCAAAGGTGAGAAATGATGGCCACTTTGAACATGAACCTTGACAAGCTGCGGTGAAAAGCTGAAAAACAGACGACTGACTGAAAAGGTTATTTAACAATAGAATGTGCAGGTGGGGAGATTTTTCTCACTCTGCCATACTTGTGTGATTTTGTCGTGGACTGTTTAAAACGTTGGACAGACTGCCTCACTGTCTCCTCAAATATGAGGGAATAAAGTTGTGGGAAATGTGGTTGTTCTTTTCATGCTGTCCAACTCATTAGTAACAGAAGTCAGTCTATCTCAATCATAACTGCTACCCAGATGGCTCTCCAATCTGCCCCATGTAAAGAGTGAATCATCATAATCACACATAATCTGGTGTTTAACACATGCCTTTTGCTTTGCATTTTTTAAATTATACACTACAGTAATACATAAGTCAAGCTCTTCCTTTTGTAGATCTGCAAGTGACAGAGATTGTGAGATATGCAGCGATGTTGATGTTTCAACCTCATTCCAATTGTTAGTCACATCCAGTGTTTGCGTATAGTGATACCCGCAGTCTCCTGCTCTTTGGGGAGGCAGAGATTGTAGATACTTCTCTCCAATTATTCCCAGTGTCATCGGAGAAACCCCCAACACCACTCGAGTGTCTTGTCTGTGCTCTCTGGTCTTTAATCTTAATTATAAAGCTATCATTACAGCATGAACCCTGGGCTGCCAACAGTGGAGCCCTGGGCTCATCTGCTCTGAATCAATCAAACTAAGTTCTGCACTGGAGGACTTTTTCTCTTTTTTCAATCAGGTCATTTTGATTCTCCCTTATCTCATTTTCATAATTATGCTTGTCCCCTCTCTAATGGAGTGAAAATTCTCTACCTCCCGAAGCTTTACATGGTCAAGTCTGAATATTTAAACTGTGTTGCAACCTTGAACATCTGACCTTGCTTTAGAACTTTGTGACAACAACGTTTTTATTTTCTGGTAGCAAACAGAGCTTCAGTGAATAATCCAACAGATCTGGATGTGTTCCCTGCAGTGCTTGTTAACAGAGCCTTGTTAATAGTGGTGGATGAGACAAGAACAAAATAACTTCAGCAGTTTATTGTTTATGAGAAGGTGTTAGATACGGAGCTATGTGTCTGTGAAACACCCTCATTCACACTCAAATTGTCAGCTTCTGTTGTAAATCAAGACACTAAAATTGGATGACAGAGAGAAAGTTGGCAGCAGCCAATGACAAATTCCCCCCGTCTCATACCCAGCTGACATCTTAAAGCTGTGATCAAGTGGAATGATCTAAGGCATTCAGTACTCAATTGAGAAGTACAGTATGTGTGTGTGTGTGTGTGTGTGTGGTGGTTACATTTTATATTTCAGGCCAAAAGACCAAACAGTATAAAAGGGGAAGGCTATTTCACACAGTAAGAAACATCACATCCCAATCAAAGACTTTGCACTTCCCTATGTGCAGTATAAGGAAGTGCACTGTAGTGCTGTGATCAACACAATGGCTGCCGGTCTAGTACCAATATATTCTAAGAACAGGGACCAAATCTTACAGAATTCTTTCATCACACACTTAGCATACACACCTGTATGTCCAAAAGAAAGCAGGAGGTTTATTGTGTTGTGAAAGTAGCTTTCGTTTGTTTTGAAAATGTTGTATGCATTATTCTGTATTAGCAGCATTGTCCTCTGCTCCCCAGTCGTAACTCATGAAAGATACGATATCCAAATACAGAGCTACAGTTTAACAGATAGACAATGATCCTATGAACTTTCAGTCTACAGTGGAGAAACTCAAACCAAATCCTACACAAAGACAACCTCCGAGTCACATCATTCATCATTAAAGACGGAACAGATCAAAGAGTACAAGAACTGATTTTTCCAGCTTTCAACAGGCGCTGCAGGCACAGTATTGCTTTCCACTGTCCATGCCACCTTGCAATAGCACAAAGGGAAATGAGCCTGACAAGTGATCATGTGACGGAGAAGATTATGTTGAGTCCATAGGTCACATTTTTTTAATGCACAAACCCTCCGAAATACCTTTTATTGCTGTCTGGGAGAAAGCTAACGTTTTAGTTTAATGCGATAGAATGGGGGTCGTCATTGGTTTTAAAATATGCAAAGAAGAACATGCTAACATTAACCACTGCCTACATTATTTATCCCCTTGAAAAGTGTTTTATCAGCACTAGGCCTGCTTTACTTTACTTTTAAATATTCAAATTACAGCTGAACTAATTTATCTATCATGCAAGAAAAGGGCTCTTTCACATTTGATTTTAAAATGAAGCTTGCAGTTTATGTTTGGTTAAAAATGGTTTATTGCAAATTTTGTAGAGCTGCCTTTTTTTTAAAGGAATTTAAAAAAATTGATGAAGGCCTAACTACGCACTGTGATAAAAAAAATGTTTTCATGTGGCTGAAGTACAGTCGAGAACTGATGATTGTTCAATCTTCTGAGGAGACGTTTGGTTTATAATAATAATATCAAAACAAGCAATAACTGGTCAGCCACACTTTATACTGAAATATGTGAATTCCAAGATTACTACGTGATGCAAGGACTGTATTACCTAAATTCTGTTCCACTTTGAGCAATGACTTCAAATCTACTTCAAAATGTGTGCGAGGCTTAAGAGTGAGCTTGAAAATGTACTAAAAGCAAAGTATCATAGTGTGAGAGAGAGGTTCTTAAACAAAATATGTTTTTCACAGTAACACCATTAGGTCCTAAACTAACAGACTGATCTCTTACAAGTTACTTTGTCTCCATTTCTCAGGTTGATTCTCTCCCTGATGTGGACTTTATTTACATGGCAGGAGGTTTTAGAGGGAGAGGGGAAAGCTTTTACTGTGGTTTACATTGGCCATGTATCATTGGGCTTACTAAAAACTAAAGAGCTGTTCCTTTCTTTTTAGCACTCAATCTTTTTCCCCCACTCTTAATTCCCTAACACCCATCACAAATTTGGTCTGGTATGTGACTGCTAATTTATCCTTTCAATGTATGATATCCTGTCATCTCCTCATTTGTCCCTGAGTGTTTCTAATCTAAGATAATCCCAGTCAAATCCTTTGATTGTGTGTTTGGACCTGATCCATCTCTAAAGAAGCAATTTAATGGGCTTCATGGCACTTGGTGTAAAGTCATTTATCTAGTGGATTGGATGTGAATGCTTGTTTTAATAAGTGCTCTTCATGAATAGTAGGCGACGTGCCTTTTAATTAGGCAGAGTGTAGACCTATCCCATCCCCACAACTTCTCCAAGGTTTTTTTATTTGGAGCAGAGTGCTTTGTTAGAGAAGCTATGGAACACCTCATATTTTGCACCTGTATAGAAAGAGCAGTCTGCTCGTTTCATTGTATTTTGCTCCTGAGAGAAAGAAACCAGACAGTGAATTGGGGTTTTAAACTATTTGTTATGGTCAGAACATGACAAACACTTACCAAACAGTAATTTCTTACTTTCTGTGTGTGATATTGTGATATTGTTTCAAATGATGAAACAGGTTTGTAGTGTTGCCGTTTTAGCTGGCACGTTTCTTAGCTGGCAGTTTCCTCAGTTTTTTGTCAGATTGTAAATAGCCAAAATATCTCCAACAACTGAAGCTTAGTGACCTTTCTTGTTGATGAGGGCTTTGTCCTGCTTTGAGCTGGACACTGCATTTTTTTTGTGTCGCACATTTCACTTACTGGTATTTAGCTTATTCCGCTTCAACTACAAGCCTGTCAGCCACTGTGTCTGTAAGCATACCGTCATTTCTGCGACATGATTGGCTGTTCGTCACTTTTCCTGTTCAATGGCAAGTGGCAATTAGCTTTTAAGGTGCATTAGTGCCCCAGTTCTAGTCCTTAATTGTGATTTTTCTAACTTAATGTGACCAACACAAAATAATATAGTTTAAGTTACATCTACTATTCCTACAGTTTGTTACTTTTTTGCTAACATTTGCAGTTTACACACTGCATTCTTTAGAGTATTGTTTTTGTGCTTTTAGTTTTGGAAAGGTTAAAAAAAGATGTCACCCGTGTACTCTGTACATCTAATATCTCATATCAAAATTACCCAGGATATAAGCATTTTGCACTGCAGGATTTATACTGAACACTGAAGATTTCTTTTGTATGATTTGCATGGCATTTAGAGTGTCCAAATGTGATGATAAAGGCTTTGAGAGTCTGGACATGTTTTGTTTAGGTACCTTGTAAGTGCTTGAATTTGAATCTGTAAAATTGCTGTATGATCTCTGAATATCACAGAGACAGGAAACAATTCTACGAGACCTGAAAACATAGGCTAGTAAGGGGACAAATAAGGCCACCACTGTCACTGGGGAACTTTCCATTGGTATTTGTAACCAGTCAGTATGCAGAACGATGTGTGGGGAAATTCTAAAATTCATCAATCATTTCCCAGCAGCAAGCATGCATGATGGTTTGTTACAACACAGTGTTGTTTTTAGGAAAGCAACCTCTTCCATTACATGTTCCTTCTTCATTATGAAATCTTGCCAACCTTCAACTATTTTCCCCTAAACAAAATGCACGTGGCTGAAAATAACAAGGATCTACCTTGGTGGTGTATTACAATCATCAACTTCTCACTCACAGCATCTATTTTTAGACTGTCAGCAAATGCACCAAGTTCACTTCCTGTCCTGACGTGCCCCAGTGTGCAGCCGTGATTGGCTGCTTATTTTTCCCAACTTCCTCAAAAACAAAAACACAACGATCAGCTGACAGCGAGGGCAGTAGTAGAAAGTGCAGATAAACAGTTGTGGGTAGTTTGACACGTTGATTTGTCTCTAAATATTCATGTAACCCCGGCGAGACAAAACATAGGAATGTTAACAGGAAGTGGGGGGAACTGCTGGAGTCAGGAAGTATTTAGGAGTGAGTGGAATAAGTCGTCTCTCAACCATAACAAAGAGGGAACTATGGGCAGTGAGTACCAACCACTGTCTTCAGCGGAGTCATGCAGAAGCTTATTCATAGGTATGTATGTTGTCCTAAGCTGTTACTCCTCCTATTCATGAGAAACACTAAACTTGGGAATAGATTCATTAATTACACTAATTACTATTAATATATGAATTATCTTTTTTTTACATGTAAGCTTTGTATGTATAATCAAGCAATATTGGTAACTAAGTTATTTAGGTAATATATGCAGAAACTATGCCTATACATTATAGTGCTTATAAATGTGCAGTATTACACGCACAGCAATAATGCTCTGATGGCTGTGGACTGGATCACATTGAATCTTCTCTTCTTCTCACTCCACTGGTTTTGCACATCAAGTTCAGTTTACTCATCTCAGACAGCACTCCTCAGCCTGTGAACACAGTCTGTATAATATCTTCTGTGGTTCTGGAGGGAGCTTTCTGAAAGATCTAAACTAAACATTTATAACAGAAAGCCTGTGTTACAAACAGGAGACATGAAGTTAAAATACGTGGGCATTTACCAGGAAGGGAGGGTCTAACTAAAGATGGTACTGAGTTGTATTTTAGGACATGAAAAGATCCAGGCCTCTGCCATTTTGATTTTGACCATTCTTTTTCAAATTGCCTTTCACAAATCCAGTACTAAATTGTTGGAGTGCCCTTTTAACTTAAGTGCCCTTACAGTTGGGGGAAATATGAGTTATGTCTGCACTGTCACAGAGTCTTGAGAAATACACTAAGAAATACAATATGAACATATTTTTTAAACATTAACCCATAATTAACCTGACGTTTTGCATTAATGTAATTTGTGAAATGAATGAATCTGCACATTATCAGTGTTGACATATGTGTTGGATAAAGAGAAAGTGACAAGTTAGACGAGGATTTGGAGGCTTTAAGAGAGTTTTGAACCGTAGAAAAGGTGCACCTCAGTACCAGGATTATGTCCCTAATATTTCAGTTGACTCTCTGATTTAATTTTGTGACTTGGATCACATTATAGTTTAAATAACTGATCAAACACTAATTCCTGCTTCCATCTAGAGGTGCTCTTGGCCTGCTCTTGGAAGTCGTGACAGCCGTGGTGTTAACTTACCAGTCCCCCAACCCCCACCCAGCCCCACCCCCATTGTAGCCAGATGGCTGTCACACAGGCAGTTCTTTGCCCAGACCATGCTGATTTCCCATCATTCTTTTGTTAATGAGGTCGTTAGCATTGCAACGGACAATTAAATTATCTCAATCTGGCATTTTCCTCATTTGTTTACTGTATAGTGTACTGTACAGGGTTTAACACTGCTCAGTTTCACTGCTTCTGTTGAGATTATGGTTCTAACCTTCTATCATTTTTCTTTCTTATGATTCATGATACTGTGCAGCAGGGAATTAACACATCACTGACAGATCCCCACCACTAAAGCCATTTTCAGACAGTCAAGTGGTATAAGGAGAGCTCTTGAGACAGTTTGTGTTGGTACATTCTCCTCTGTGATAGTAGGAGGTCAGCGTCTCCAGCTGACAAACTTTGTTTTAGTACATTTTCCCTCTGTATGGCTGCACAGAGGAAGTTTTGTTAGCTGTTAAAACGTGTAGAGAGGGTGACTTCAGCCAGTTAGTTGCGCGCTCACCTTCATGTGAAACGCTGTCGAACACTGACACCGCTGACAGTTAATTATGGGAGTCACAGATCACGCAGACGTGTCAGCTTGGCTACGATTGACGCGGCGCATGTTTACATCTCTGTTGTAATGTTGTTTTCTAGTTATTTTCTCAGCAGCAGTGCAACCATTACTTAGCTCCAGAAGTGCCTCAGGGCTTGCCATAATGATTGTAAAAGCAGTACAAATTCGGGGGGAATGAAATGTTAAAAAGGACTTGTGGGTATAATTGGTGAACCTGCCATCACAGTAACTTTGGAAATATTTTCGATCAGGCTGTTGAAACACACATACTGCCTGATAGCTAGACTGTCATACTCTATATGTATTTCTCTGCATGGCTCCATTATTTTCGGCAAACTCTTCTACACGCACAAAGTTATTCTGACAATGAGTTAAAACTAAACCTGATATATTGCTAGACAGGCAGACGGAAAGGAGGCAAACATATGAATTTTGACATACAGTAGTATTTGGAGAGTGCCTGACTGGAATGGTTTCCATTAGTAGGCCAGGTGGTTGGTGTCAGTAACAGGGAGGTGAAGGAAGTGGCAGCCAGACACCACACATTTATTCTAAAAATGCCAGATTTTTTGACTTAACCAAAAAAGTTATCTATCGATTTCACAGCTTGTCTCAGAGATAATAATGCAAGTTGAGATATATGCTAGTGATGGGATAAAAAGTTCATTTTAGTGACTTAGTTCAGTAACTCTCGTTCAGTAAAAAGAACTACTCTTTTTTTTGAGTCATTCGTTCATTTATGAATTAATAATTATTAATATTAAAATATTTATTTTCAGCCTAAATACAAAAATACTTACGTTTCTCACTCTCTCCCCATTGCAGCAGAGCTCTAACCACGCCACGCCCCATATAACTACATAATTATGGTGAACTACAACATGCTTGTTTCCTATGCTAAATCTAGTAGCAGTCCAGGCTACTCATTGAACATTCTGTCTGTGCGCCCAGTCAGCTGTCATGTAAACAATGAACGTAGAACATACTACTACTAATTTCTGTCCAATCCTGAGCCAGTGTAGCTGTCACGTGTAAAGTGAACGGAGAGCGGTGAACTGCTTCTTAGAGAGGAATTGTTCACCGCTCTTGGTCTTCAAGTCGTTCACTGTCTAAATAGGCTCAGGATTGGACAGAAGGGATTTCTGTCCAATCCTGAGCCAGTTTAGCTGTCACGTGTAAATTGAACGACAAAGGGGTGAACTGCTGAACTGGATCTTCGATCGTTTCCCACATGACAGCTCCACAGGCTCAGGATTGGACAGAGATCCTGAGCCTGTGGAGCGTGGGATCCTGAGCCTGTCACGTGGGAAAAACGAAACTCATACATTGTGGCGCAATGCGCATGTGCGGCCAAATGACCGA
>JAVQJD010081199.1:0-14835 GCA_036023655.1 Nannoperca australis | reverse complement strand
AGTTAGCTAGTTTTAGCTGTTTTATATACAGTTAGCTAGTTTTAACTACATATAGTTAGCTAGTTTTAACCACTTTATATACAGTTAGCTAGTTTTAACCACTTTATATACAGTTAGCTAGTTTTAACCACTTTATTTACAGTTAGCTAGTTTTCAATACATACAGTTAGCTAGTTTTAACTAGTGTATAATCAGTAAACTAGTTCATGCCAGTGGTACACAACATAGGAGTTGGGCCCTTCAAAGGGTCACTAGTTAAGTCTGAGGGATCGTGAGATGATTAAGGGGAGACAAAATAAGAAGCATATTCTGATACACAAATGTTTTTTTAAACTTTACTATAATCTTTGTTTTTGGTGAAATATTGAATAAGTTTAGCTCTTTGAGCCCCAAACAGTAATTTAAAAGAAACCATGTGGGATATTTAGAGGGGAAATACAGTATTTGGGTAAATGTACTTAGTTTAATTCCACCACTGTGAATATTTGGGAAAGTGTGTTCTGTGTAAGATGACACAATAACACCAAACCAAGTTAATATATTGTGAAAGCACAAAGAAAACCAAAATATCTTTTGAAATTTCAGGGATCAAGTGATTATGTGAGCAAAAAAAATTTAAAAATAAAATCATCCTTTGAGATTCGGGGGCTAAGTATTATATTATATATATTATACATTGTGTGTGGAGAAACCTCAGCCTCCAAATGATCCTCCGTTTGAATTGAAACACGTTTCAACACAAACTGAACATTTCCACCTTCACAAATGAGGATTTATTGTGTTACACCACGTTAGTTAGAGTTTATATGAAAGGCACTTGAAAACGTTTGTCAGTGGGATTTGACCGGAGAACAAACACAATCAAACCTCAAAAAGGTTTCGATGCTACAAACACACACACAACAGTTTTAAAAGTAGATTCTTGTCATCCCACTTATTCAACAGTAAAAACAAAGCTGAACTTTAACTTTATTACTGAAACTACCTCCTGTACACGTCGGCTCTCCTGGATGTTGGTGCACGCTGACAGTAAGCATGTGGGAGTGTTTTGAGATATTTTGGTCTTTTTGGTACTTCAGTCGTACGCTTTAACTCCAGCGGTGAAAAAGTGTAATAAAGGAAGTGGGACACAGTTCATGAGTTATAGCTCGCTGGATTTTTCTACATTTCAGGAGCCAGGTGGTCTGAGCACCTCCTCCTCCTCCACCCTCGCCCTCCTAGTTGGAGTGGGCTGCCTTTTCAAGAGGCGTTCAGGGGCCCCAGCTGCTTGGCCTAATGCTCCTCCAGAGAGCTGAGGATTAAACTGAGGGGAGACGGACCGAGAGGCAGGCAGAGCACCAGAGTCTGCAGAGGGAAATGAAAGGAAACGATGAGGCAGGAAACATGAGGGGGGGGGGGGGGTTGTAGTGTAGTGCCCCCCCACAACCCCCCACCACCTTCGGAGACATGAGTTGATGCCACAGGTGGTTTCATCCGAGACCAGGTTTGAAGAAAAAGACAAAAATAAAAGCAGTGTTATCAACATTTGCAAAGTTTATTTTCTTTGTTATTAAATCAATAAAAACTCATCACCAATCAATCAGCTTCCTCCCCTGAGTGATTGGAACTAATTGGTTATTTCACATGATGAGTTGTGTGTATTTCACTTTTCATCTGTTCTCTTCTTCTTCTGTGGTTTGAGGAGGGCTCACGTCCAATCAGAACTCAGTAAGATGTTTTTTAAACTTTGATTGTTGCTTATGAATATTTCATGTGATGGAGGAACGCGGTGTGAGTGCCTGTCGGCCAGATCCCATTCAACAGAAGGAAGATTTAACAGTCTGCAGCCATGCTAACTGAAGCTGTAGCTCAGCAGGTGTGTTTCACGTTCTTTCTTTGTCTGTTAGCATGCTAGCATTTTCTAATTAGCACTCAACATGTCCCCAATAAATGAAAATAAATAAAATAAACCTTTTTCTTTAAAATAATTCAGTAGAAAAACGCTGAATTTTCATTTATCAATTTCTTATATTCAGTTTCTGGGAAAAAGAGGCATCGAGGGCCCGAAACACCAACTTCGCACCATGAATGTGTCTTTTCAGCTGATCAGACGCTCATATTGTTCTTTATGAAGTGACTGTGAGGAAAACATGCTTTTATTCTGACACATCGGGCTTCATTTCCTGCAGCAGTAAGTAGCAGTAGTAGAATAAAATATGTGAATAGAAAAAATAAATAAAAAAAGGAGCCACTAAACATTAAAGTGCTGATCACATTTAAACGGATACAATCAATAATCCCTCACAGCCTTGGTATTTTAGAAATCACACACTCACAATAAACTCACTTTTCTTGTGGTTTACAAGAACAAAACTAAACATTTAAAAATAAAATCAAGAATTTTTAATAAAAGTTTATTTTAAAAAGTTGAAAACAAGGATTTTAGTTTTATTCTGGAATAAAAAAGTTTCAGATTTTTACAAACGTAAAGTGAAGTGTTTTATTTGACACGTGACATTTAAATAAAGTGAAATCAAGAAAGTTGGAGACATTTCAAAGCTAAAATATTTAAATTAAATCTTTGCAGGTGAACTCACGTGGACTTCTCTCGAGGACTTCAGTAAATCAGAAGACGGAGACAGATGATTTCTCTCTTTTTGAAATGTTTCCTTATTAAACAAGAACTGATCTGATTCTTTCATTTTGGTGAAAGTGAAGCGTTTAAATGCAGGAATGACGTCTAAAACACGTCAGAAAAACCTGGGACTCCTGGAGAAAAGCAGAGGTGGAAATAGAAACACTACGAGGAAGCAGAGTCCTCACGCTTCTTTTCAATCTTTGGATGTTTATGTTTCCTGGAGGTGAAAGAAGTCACGTGACTGAAAGTTCTGGCACCAGCTCAGAAAATAAAATGTAATTAAGTTATTCTTTAATTGAACGATGTAAACTCGAATATTTCTACTTCACTTTTTTATTTAACAGCTTTAGTTTCTTTTTCAAGATTTTAAAAGAAAACATATAAAGAACATGAACCTGAAGGCATCACTGTGTGATTCTAACAGAACAATCGATCAATAAAGAAAATCAGCAGCAGATTGATCCAGAACGAAAATCAGCACTAAATGACCGCTCAGAGAAAACCTGCTAATAATAATATACTTTATAATTTATATATAAATATATATATATATAAATAAATAAATAAAAGGACGTTAAGATCATAAAAAAAAACAGCACCTCAACATTAAGGTTGTATAACTGAGTTTCCACTGACACATTATAAATAAACCAGAGACTAAAACACCTTTAGGATCAATAAAACTAATATGTATTAAACGGATTAAAAAGGAAATAAACTGTAATAAACTACAGGAGGGGAAATAAACTGCAGCAGCTGCAGTCCAACACAGTAGAAGAAGAAAACTCCTGGAAGTGGTCCGGCGGGATCTCAGAGAGAAACCATCGATTCTAAATCTATTGATTGGGAACATTAATATATTCTAATATTCTAATAAAGTAAAACTCATAATCAACTTCAACAGCTGGAAACTGCAGAGCTCCACGTTAAAGTACAGCTGCACTCTCCGGAGTTTCCGGTGCATCCCGGCCCCGGTGGGTTACCTCTCTTGCCGCCTGCAGCAGCTGTGAGCCGGGGTCTGGTCCCGTGCGCCGGTCTGGTCCCGGTCCCGGTCCCTCCAGCAGCGCCTGAACGGTTCACCGGAGAGCAAACGGGAAGACTCGGTTTTTAATCCGCCGCCGGAAAAACTCCGGAGAGCACGCGAAGCAGTGACGTGACGCGGCTGCGGGTCAGCAGGTGATTGGCTGCTGAGGAGAAGCTGCACGTGGTTCAATGTGCGTTCCCGTTACCGAGTGAGGAACCTGCAGGAACATCAGAGAACACATCAGAGAACCCACTTTAACCTTCAGGAACATCAGAGAACACATCAGAGAACCCACTTTAACCTGCAGGAACATCAGAGAACCCACTTTAACCTGCAGGAACATCAGAGAACACACCAGAGAACCCACTTTAACCTGCAGGAACATCCGAGAACCCACTTTAACCTACAGGAACATCCGAGAACCCACTTTAACCTGCAGGAACATCAGAGAACACATCCGAGAACCCACTTTAACCGGCAGGAACACCAGAGAACCCACTTTAACCTGCAGGAACACCAGAGAACCCACTTTAACCTACAGGAACATCAGAGAACCCACTTTAACCTTCAGGAACATCAGAGAACCCACTTTAACCTACAGGAACATCAGAGAACCCGATTTAACCTACAGGAACACCAGAGAACCCGATTTAACCTACAGGAACACCAGAGAACCCACTTTACCTGCAGGGAAAACACAACTAAACGACTTAAAATCAATAAAAGTCTAAATCCTGCAGAGAGAAGTCTTAAACATTTATTTTGTCAAACTGAATAAATAAAAGGATTTAAAAGACCGATTTAAAAACAAATTGTATTTAATTTAAACTTTAGTTAGAATTATATAGACACGAATAAGCAGCCTGTAACATTAATAAAGACGTGATTATAAATTAATAATGGTTGAAGTAGAAAATAAATAAATGGTTAAATCACGTGTCTCATGCACGAGCAGCAAAAAATATATGCTCATAAATATTTACAAAGAACGAAAAACTTTTCATTTTCACAATTAGTAAAAAAAAATTGTTTTCGTAAAACTTTATTTAGGCACCACGTGTCTGTGTTTTTATGTTGAAGGTTCAGAGTGAAACATGAGTTCAGTCAAACTTTTACATTTCAAATAAACTTCAGGTTTCTTCCCGCTGCGCAAAGAAAACGCAAAATAAATGAATATTAATCCGCTTAAACTGTCTTGATAAAGTATCCGGTCAATAAAACGGCGCGCGCGCACACACGCACGTGCACACACAGAACCTGAAAGAGTGAAACTTCTCAAAATGTAAAGAAATCATCACGTGGAGAAAAACATTTCACTTTTATTTGACTGAAATCATGAATAACGCTCTGCCGACAGCTGATCGATGAAGTGATCAGAGGAGTTCATTGATCATCGTTAGTTATTTATCATCTTAAATGTGGAAAAGAAACATGTGCAGCAGAGAATCTGTGTCGAAAAGAATCTGGTTTCTGTGACTCCGCGTTCAAACCTTCCGCCGAAGAAAGTAGGTCCACACCGTTTCCTCCACTTACCTCCGTTAATGTCAACTGTCGTTGTTGGCCGCCGTGTCCGCGTCGCTCCGCCCCCCCATGTGTCGGAGTCCGGCGGGATAAGGGCAACTCGTCTCCTCCTGCAGCCGATCAGCTGGACTCCTTCCCAGGGAGACACAAGCAGCAAGACGCCGGAGGGAGGGAGGGGGACGCAGGCACAGAGCCGCCGGACAGAGCCGACCACATCCATCCAGAGCACGGGGTGCATGGCCGCACCATGTCCTTCAGCCCAAAGCACTCCACCCCCTTCTCAGTCACCGACATTTTGAGCCCGATGGAGGACAGCTACCGGAGGTTTGGAGGGATGGATCCCGCCGCGGGGAGCCTCGGGTCCCAGCTGGGCGCCTACCGGCAGCCACAGGTCTCCCAGGCCGGTATGCAGCATCCGCAGCAGCAGCCGCCTCATCTTCACCACCATCATCATCACCACCATCACCATCACCTGTCCTCCTCGTCTTCATCCTCATCCTCCTCCTCTTCCTCAGCCTCGGCCACCGCAGCAGCCGCCGCTCTGGGACCCGGAGGGCCCTATCACGTGCCCCACGGGGTGCCGCAGTTCTCCGGGGCCGTCGGCGGATTCTGCAACGGCGGCATCGGGAACGTCGGAGACCTGCCGTCCTACCAGGAGACGGTGAGGAGCGGAGGGGCCGCGGCGTGGTACAGCAACCCGGAGCCCAGATACCCGACAAGTAAGAGGAGCTCCAGGTCCAAAAGTTTAAAAAAGCTTTTTAAATGTGAGAAAAGTTCTAAACATTTTACATTTATATAAAAAAAATAAAGAAAAACTGACCTGGAGGGTCCGGCCTACGGGTTTTAAGCACGGTGACAAAATGATTAATGTTCCGAAATTTAAAACATTAAAGTGACATTTTATTGCAAATGTTATAATTTCCACAATTATCTCCAAATACACTTCAGTTTAATTACTTTAATTCTACAAGTTTATACTTAAAATTGAATCGAAACGCGTTTAAAGTGTTTTTGATCCTAAAAGTGATTTCTGCTTTGATTTGTTTAAATCAGTAATTCCTGTAGGTCTGTTTTATTATCGACTTCCTCAGATCTTTGCTTCAATAACGAGATTTAATGCTAAAATTTATTATAAGTTAACGTCGTAAAAAGCAAGACGTTTACTTTTCGACCAATTTTAATATATAAATGAAACAAGCGGTCGTTTCTTAATTAAATTAATCTTCATTTAAATGCATTAAAATCATTATTTTACTAGAAAAGAATCCCATAATAATAATAATTATAGTTCTGTTTGCTGGATGTGATTAATAAAGTTTTCTTCAGGAGAATCGTCTCCAGTTTAATTTCATTCGTTTTTTATTTGATTCAAACACTGATTATTTGTTCGCTAAGTTTCCAGATTCATGGGCCCCTCCGCCGGGATGAACATGTCCGGGATGGTGGGCAGTTTGTCCGGGATGGACTGCGCCGCCAAGTCCATGGTGACGCTGCACGCCGCGCCGCGGAGGAAGCGGCGGGTGCTCTTCTCCCAGGCGCAGGTGTACGAGCTGGAGCGGCGCTTCAAGCAGCAGAAGTACCTGTCCGCCCCGGAGAGGGAGCACCTGGCCGGGCTGATCCACCTCAGCCCGAACCAGGTCAAGATCTGGTTCCAGAACCACCGCTACAAGCTGAAGCGGCAGGCCAAGGACAAGAGCGCGCAGCAGCTGCAGCAGGACGGAAGCAGCGGAGGGGCCGGAGACGGCGGAGGTCTGTGCGCGACGACGCACCGCTCCTCCTCCGTGTCCCCGGTTCTCTCCAAGAACGGTAAGGCCTGCCGGAACGAGTCCAGCGGCTCCAACCAGACCGGAAACCGACAGAGCAGCTCCGGGGAGGCCATGGCGGCGACCCCGCAGCAGCAGCAGCAGCAGCAGCAGCAGGTGAACCAGCTGTCGTCCACGGAGGAGTTGGAGGATTTGTCTCAAAGTCCGCCGATGGGACTGCACGGGCAGATCAACATGACGCAGACGGACGCGGCGCTAATCGAGTACACAAACAGCATGATCGGCTCCAATTTACTGTACGGGAGGACTTGGTAGGGACACCGCGAGGAGGAGCGACGGGGTCGGGCCTGTGGGGCGCCATTCCCGGGGTGGATTTTTGGAGAGAACCGGCTGGAGGACAAAAACAAGCACCAGACTTTTATTTTTATTATTATTTTGTTTTTATTCTTTCCGTGCGTAAAGTTGTGGTTCCTTTACGCACGCACAGACTCGAAAGACACTCGGTGGTTTTGAGCAATAAAAGGCGCAACAACAACAACGACGTGTACATTAGAGCCCGACGGTTGATCTTTCTGTATTTCCTCCCTGTAAAGAGACTGCAGCTGCATCTTAAATCACTACATCTGAGGGTGTCCAGGTCCAGGCCTCATTTCTACACGGTAAATTAAATTATTGCAGGTTTAAAGATGAAGTGAATCAATAGGTTTGAAGAACGCGACGCTGATTTATCGATTGGGAATTAAACGAATTGAGAAAATGTTTCCGTCTTTACATTTTCTTTGTAACAGCTGATTGTAATTTGTTTCCAGCTTTCAATAAATACATTTTCATTTTGGACATTTACATGTTTCTTTATTGTGTGTTTTTAACATTTAAAACAGAAAAAAGGGGATTTGAACGACTCTTATTTCCAGCGGGCCGGTAAAACGCCGCGATGTGGATTTAAACGCCGGTTTTCTGCGTCAGAACAGCGGAATATTCAGCGCACAATGCGCAGTGCTTCAACATATTCTGCAGCTAATTCTTCATTAACCACCACGTATTTCATTTTGTGAAGAAACCTCGATTCTATTTGTAATAAATGACCTTTAAACGCGTTTGTGCGTTTTAATGCAACGTTAAAAGAAGCGTTTGTTTCAGCAGCGGCAGACAGACTTTGGGGTTTTAATGGAGAGAAAGAAGCACAGCGGGACACTTCGTCCGGGACTCACTTGTATTTCACAAGTTTTACAGGCCGTTCATCTTAAAAATCACAGGTTACAGAAGTTTCTTTGTCTCAGTCCGATAAAAAGGAAAAAAACTAAAACAACAAATTGTACAAGAAAACAATTAAAAAAGGACACGTCTCTCCTAAAATCCCCTCAAAGTCCAGTTACTTGTTCAGTTCCAGTTGTATCTTCTGGAGGCCGGAGGAGCAGGGTAACCTCTGCCGGAGCTGTAGCCCTGCAACACACAGCAGACAACTCTTATCCAGTAACAATTTCAAATAAATAAAGTTATAATTCACAGACTTCAATAAAGAAATCCAACATTTGGATGTTTTCTTTGAGTTTCAGGAACACGTTTGTTGTTTAATGTATTATTCCTTGTTGGTTTTATTGTGAAAGTTTCCAGAAGAATCCCTGGAAGGACTTCCTGCTGGAGAAATATTCCTGGTTAAAAACCTGCTTTTGTTCCAGTTTGAGCTGATTTTTATCTTCAGGTTCTTGTTTTAAAGGTTTTTATTTTATTTGAAATGTGACAAAGACCAACGTGTCCCGCACGTCGACGTCAAACCTTTTTAAGTCGCGTTTGAACATTTAAAATCGATTTCTTCCAGAGAAGCTGCCGACCAATCACAAGACGGCCTGCGAGGCCTAAAAATCCTAAAAATGTCAACGTGTTCAGATTAAAGAAATAAATATCAATAAAGCTGGAACAGTGGACAGGAAGTTAATCGTCAATTCCAAAACATTTTAATAATCAATCAATGGTTTGAGTCATTTTTGAGGCAGAAATCCAGTTTTACACGATTTCAGCTTCTTTCTGTTTAAACAAAAACAAGCTGCCGTTTCTTTTCCTGCCCGACGGATCACAAACTATTTATTGATCGAGTGAAAGATAACGGACAGATCACAACAACACAAGTTGAACATCTGAAACAGTTTCTACTAAGAGATTCTCTCATTTCTGACTGGACAATGAACAGCACATCAACAGCCAATCAGATCCTTTGGTTGCTGTTGCTCCACCAATCACAGCTCTGATTGGAGAAACTCAGGAAATAAAAGATTTCAACGTATTTATCTTTGATTTCAGTCGACGTTGAACGTTTCTGATCATTTTAAATTAAAGTTTTTATGTTTTCAATTAAAGAAAAACGGGTCTAGTGATTGGCTGTCGGCGTGTCATGGAGGGTTGTGATTGGCCGCTTTCATTAAGCGCAAATTTAAAACGTTTAACTAAACTGTCAAACTTTCTTCTTGCTGCTGTTCGATGGACTGAAGCTCTGAAGTCGTTTAAAGGAACTGGTTTGTTTGTTCACACTGAAGCTTAAAGCTCGCCGGGCCGCCTGACGGAGCCTGACGGAGTATTTACCTGCTGCTGTTGCCCCCGGTCGTCCCTGCGATCGTCCCTGCGATCGGTCCAGCCGTCTCGGCGCTGATCGTAGCGCTGCTGGTAGCTGCCGGGCCCCGCCGGCCCCGCCCCTCCCCGCCCGCGGCTCATGTTCTGCTGGTACGAAGACTGCTGAGCCTGCGAGGCCCGGTCCCAGCCGTGACCTCCACCTCCTGCACCTCCTCCTGCACCTCCTCCACCTCCGTACTGCTGCTGCCTGGAGACACGAACACATGGAAGCTGTCAGGAACACTCTTTAACAAGGTCTTACATTTATACACATATTCTAACACGTCCAACTTCTTTCTGTCTCAAGTGGAAACACAGACCTTGGAAGAAGAAGATAAAGAGGAGGAGGAGGAGGAGGAGGAGGAAGAGGAGGCACCTGCACTGTCCCTGAATAAAAGCAGTTAATGTGTTCATGTTTCAGGTCGTTTGCAGGTTAAACCAGAAACAACTGGACGAGTTGTCGTCTGGACGACGAGCGCAGCGGCAGCTCGAGCTTCAACGTTCGGGTCAATTCAACATTAAAACATTTACACATTTTTAATTTTCGAGCCAAAACCAGAAACCCGAGCGTCTGTGATGTGAACACGTGTTAGTGAAACCGGCACAACTTCAGTGTTTAATGAGGTTTCAGGACTCACAAACAACAACAACAACAAATATAACAAGCAGCCGTTCTGATAATCAGTTGATCTGTTTGAGTTTTTCAGTTTGCTGCTTCTCGGTCTCATTTGGTTGTAAAATAACGAGGATGTGCAGAGAAAGTTCAACTTTCTGAGTTTTGTTCATGTGAGTTGAAACTTTGGGGGAATGTGAGCTGCTGTTGAGCCGCGTCACCTCTCAGCGACCTCCCTAAAGCCCCTTGGAGCGGGCGTTTACTGCGGGGTCGAGCTCTCCACCGCACAAAGCCGCCTCTCCTCTCAGATGACTTAGCGTGAGAGACGTCGTGTATGAAATGAACCATATTCACATATGTCTCGGGGCGACCTCGAACGCCCCAGATGAGGCGGCCGCTTTGCGTCCGTGGGACCGAGTGAAGTGCCGGCACGCCACGGCCCTCCAAACCCGCCGCCGGACAATGTGCCGGCCCAGCGGAGATATTAAAAGTCTCTTCTTTGTAACAATGAAGCGAGGAGGAACCGAGCGGCGGCCCCATCCCTCATTACTGAACCATGTCACACCGAGCGCTGGAATCCATAATCCCCCCTCTCTGCAAGTTCCTCCTGCTTTTCATTCGGTCCGGTCCCGAGCAACAAGAAACTGTTAATAACCACTGACCTGAGGTGACACCAGCCACAATGCCGCCCCCCCCCCCATGAAAAAGTTGAACCAGAGGAACCTGATTAGGACTTTGGAGAGCCAGAATCAATAAACAGCCTGGACGGGTGCGGCGGGGGGGACCTGCAGCAGCATTAGTGAAGCCTCATTAAGTTGCACAAACCTCCTCGAGAGAAATTTGTTTTGGAGCGACGGGAAAAGAAGCAGCAGCAGAAGAAGAAGAACAAGGGCCCCCGACGGAGGAGGAGGAGGAGGTTTAGATGGAGACCTGCTACAATAACCAGAAAGCAGGGCCTTGACATGTTTAATGCACACGAGTTGGACGAGGAAACACAGCAGGGACTTTCTTTACAGCTCCAGTCGAGTCCTTGGCTGAGGAACAAAGACTGAGTTAAAGCATGAGAACTAATGTAATCCCCCTTTTCTTTATTATCACTGTTCATATCCAACGAAACCACAGGGATAATAATACAGAGGAGGAGAACTCCACCTGGAGACTCACCTTGGGTACTGGGGCTGGTGGAAGGAGGGAGGAGCTCCCAGCAGACTGTTCTGCCTGGAATCTGCGGAGGACAAAAGACGACGAGTGAACAAGTGTTTCTGCAGCGTGGAGTTTGGAGGGTTAGGGGGAAGAAGCAGAGCTGAAGCTGCAGCTCAGGGGGGAAACACACTCAATCGACTTCATTGAGTCAAACGATGCGATGAAACGTGAGGAGGATGTGACATTAAACACGGATTCAAGTCAGATTTCACCTCGAACATCAAGGAAATTAAAGAAAAATACCAACTATTTCATTTCTGTCATGGATACAGGACGTAACGGCTGTGGAGATATAAAACGAAGCTCTTTCAAACGTCGAATCTGTGTGTGTGTGTGTGTGTGTGTGTGTGGAGGCGGAGGATGGAGGAGGGGGGGTGCAGGCGAGGGAGAGCCAAAGCTCCACATTTGCATTTTTTGTTCAGAAAATGAAATAAGCATTCAGCCGGCAGCATTGTGGACGCCTCGAGTGCCCTGGTAGCTTCGCTGCGAGCGCTCCACAAAGACACACTTAAAATAAAAAAAAATAAAAAAGGAGCTAACGGCTTCTTCCAGATTCCCGGTTGCCACGGCGACGACCAGCTGCGTTTGTTTACGGGGGCGGGCCGGCTGAGTGGCTCGGCCCCGGGTGGCGGGGAAGGAGCCGCTCCGATGCCGGTGATTCTGGATCAATACGGAGTTCATCAGCAGGAGTTCGACAGCTAATCACGATGTTATTATCAGTTTCAAGGTTAATCACACTAATCCATATATTGATCGAATAATATAATATCAAAGTATTTGGTTGTAGTTTGTAAAAATGTGAAGGTGCGCTTGATTCAGGAACATTTTTAAAAGAGCGCAAAAGAAAACGCTAATGGACAAACAGCAGGTGGCGCTGCTTCTGCAGTCGGTGCCATTAAACCTTTTAAACTTTTCTTTAAATAAACCAAACGATTAATCGATTCGAAAAGTGGCAGATTAATTGCTAATGAAAATATTAGTTATTATTTCTTTGGTCTATAAAAATGTCTGAAAATAGTGAAAAAATTCTCAAAACTCTTTTAAGATTCTTTTAAAACTGCACTTTCATCAATAAATTCACAAAAATGATTTTTACCAAAAAGAAATCCCACAAAAACAAATTAAAACTGCACCAGTGCCACAGTGCAAAGTGTTTCATGATTCTTTTTTTATTATTAACACCTGAATTATATGAGAATATTTCCTCTAGCGCCACCATCTGATCTGCATCATCACAAACACCAAAATGTTATAAATGTATAAATCCCATCAGCCTCGGCTTAGCTTAGCTAACGTCAGCATGCTAACCTGCTAAACCAACACGATGACCGTTACACCTGTTGACACACCTGTTAGCATGCTGCCGTTAGCATTTAGCTCCTTACGGAGCTGCTCAACAGCATCTGAATCCACATTCAAAGTCTGTATCTTCTCTTTTTTAAAAGGTGTCCTGCTGTAAATCTACATTTATTACAAGTCGAATGAAAGAAAACCTACCAGGGAGTAAAATGTCAGATCTGATGAATGTTCATATTCAGTCTGGACTCTATTGGGAGCAAGAAAAACCTGACACCATGTTTTTTATGAGCCGCAGTGGAGCAGGAACTCTCTGCTGACCGCTGCAAAAAACCCTAGTAAAAGACACAATTAGCAGCCAGCAGGCGGACTGCTGGCGGCACATTATCATTTTGTTTTTGTCATTCACTCGTCGTGTTTGATTATCTCCTCCACCAACAAACTTTAAGTGGACCACCCAGTTGGGCTCCAATTATAACTCCACAACACTCTGGTCTTCTTCTCCTCGTCGCCAGCGACGCCTCCAAAGAGAGAATCACAAGTGGACACCTGTCAATCTCCTTAATTAACAATGATCTGAAAGCGTAAAGGCCTCCAGTCTGCGGCCGGACAAAAGCCAACAAAGGATTACGCTTTAAATCCTTAAAACACGCTGCGGCCTCTGTATTAAAGCAGGATTACAACCGCGCTAAACAACTAAACGTCTCCCTCCACCTCTTTTCAATTTGTTCAGCGACTGTTTGACTCAGGACCGACAACAGAAGCAGGACAGTAACTCTTCTGTTTCAAAGCAGGAAGAACTCCCAGAATCAACTTCAGACCAGAGTGAAACACTGCTGGTGAAACATCCCAGCATCCATACTTCTCTTATAAACGTCTATCACGAAGAACAACAATAATAATAACAATAATGATATTTAATAATAATGAGGACGGGTTTCTGCAGCTGATCGTACGACACCAGACTTCCACTACAAATACAAACTTCTATTTTAAATCAGCTAAATTCTCACTGAAATGAGGAAACGTCCAGTCGAGGAACAACAATAAGACTCATACGTGTAAATCTCAAACTCACGTTCTTCTGTAACGTCCTTTAAAGTCATCGTTAACTAACGTCTTCGTTAAAGCATTTTGTTCTAAAACGTCAAAAACCTTCTAATCGACTCAAGTTAAAGTCCCTGATGCAGCATTTTAAATCCAACTCCTCGAGTTAAAACAGTCCTGAAGTGGCACCAGAGCTGTTTAAAGATACAACACCAGGTTTAACAGAAGAAACACAGCGACGGCCCCGTGGGTTCGAGTCCTGGTGACGTGCAGTTGCTGGTGTGAAGTGTCCGGAGGCCCATCAGCCCCCGCGGCCGCTGGACGAACCCGTTACTTTGCTGCCCCGGTAAAAATTTGGTGTCACCGCGTGTCAGGACAATAATGGCCACCGGCAGCGCCCCCGGGGTCGGGTTATTACCCAGCAGCTGGTTTCATGCGGCGCTCAAAGCCCCCCAGCGGGGTTCAGAGGCGGCATGTTGACCCACCACCGCAGGAGGCAGCAGCGCCGTCAAAAGGGGGAAGTTAACTTTGGTTTCAACCCTCTTCAGAGCGCATCACACACCCAATCAAACGGATGCTTTTATCAGGGGGGGGGGGGGCACTGAGTCCAGCGGAGCCACTCGACAGTCTCATTACCGGCCCGGGTCTCCCACAACGCTAATCAACAACCCCCCACCCCAAAAATCACAAAAGCCCAGAGAAGCAAAGCCTGCAGTGATTACCGGCCCTGAGAAAGTGCGATCTGGACAAAAGCAGGATCAGGATCAGGATCAGGACCAGGATCAGGATCAGGACTACTTGTCTGGATAATCACATTCCTGGGGGACGCCGAAGTTACAGCTGACCCACGTTAAAGTCCACGTTACCGTCACTGCGTTCAAAGGTTCTAATCTCATCTTGGACCCAAAGTCGAGCTTGAGATCGTCGCTCGTTAACAACAAGCAAATAAACAACAACAACAACAACAACACGATGTAAATAAACCCGATCGAACCGCAGACGAGCCGCGCTGAACGTTCACAAACACACATTTGTCAAAGCAACAATCTCCTCGACGATGATGGAGAAAATACAGAGCGCTAATTGGCAAGTTTAACATGAAGATGGAGTGTGTGTGTGTGTGTGTGTGCGTGTGTGTGTGTGTGTG
>JAVQJD010081191.1:0-20686 GCA_036023655.1 Nannoperca australis | reverse complement strand
ATGAAGTTCTTGCTTCATGCTTGAAATTCATGAAATGCCAGTTAATTTTCATTTTAGTTCAAATAATACAATAGCAATTAGATTTACTAATTGACCTAAAATAAATACTAAAGATTCATAAGGAGTATGAATAAATGCTAACCAGCTGTGTTAAAGGCTGTTTCACTGCAGAACAAAATCGTATATGTCATCCCCAAGTGTCTCTCCTCTTTCTATTATGTAATATTTAGGACACTTGTTCTCTTCTCGTCTCTTGCAGAGCTCCATCCAGATCACTTTTGACAGCAGTCTCCAGTTAACCGCTGCCTCTGCAATAGATAGTGTGACCTGCACTGACCAATCTGAAAAACGAATGGTAAGTAATTGCTGTGGTCGTTCATTATGTTTAACAAATGCAAGGATTCATTTAAAAAGCATACAGTCACCCAGTGCATTTTAATTGGAGCAATGCATGACAAAAAGTCCCGGACTGAATTTCTGTGTCAAGTCAAGCGAGATGCAAATGACGAAAGGTAGATTTTAAATAGGCAAAGAGAACATTGTCTCACATTTCAGTATTGTCCTATGCCAACCTCTTCTTGTTTTACAGGTGTTACACTGTAACTGTTGGGTGGACACAGTGACATTTCCTGTGACGGTCACCCAGCAGTCACACGCTGCCGTTTCCATGGACACCTATCAGATCACTATAGCACCTATGGTGGCAAAGGTACAAAAGCTCACGACCTGGATTTTTGCATTTTGCACATTTGAGGGCAAGCCACTTAAACAAATGAGAATGTCAGAGCATAATTTGCATTTTTATTCAAATGTGTAAATTTCAGGAAAAATCCCATGTATTCCCGCTATCACTGCCATTGTCCTTAAACATGGAATCTTAGTATATTTTACTAGTTATGACAGTCAATTGCTTCTGTCTTATTTCAATAATGCAAGTATTTATTGAAACTACCCATTTCCCATAAATCCTGTTGTTTCCTGTCTCAGTGGTGTTTGTTTTCTGTCTTTCTTTGAGAGGATAATCATGTTAGAAGTGATTTTCCATCTGTACTTTCCTTTCACCATCTAGCATAATGAGAAACTTTTATTGTACCAGAATAAAGTCTCCCCTGCATGTTCTATATCATAAAATAACCCTACGGTTTTTCTGCCAAATAATGTAAAATGTATGTTAGAAGCGAGCAGAAGCTGACAATCTTTTAGGAAGAGGCCTTGTTTGTACTAAATGATCAAAATGAAATAGTGTGGTAATTATTTATTAATGAGAAGATGCTACAGACAGAATCCTTTCAATATGACTCCTATAATTTGTCATAATCGAATGCATGTTAATCTGCTGTCTGCATCTGTGTCTAAGGTGTTTACCAACCCTGCTCCCCCTGTCTGTTTCCATCAGGTGGTGGTGTGTTTGGAGGAGGTGGAGGACGAGGGTCTGTTGATGTCCTGGACTCTTTCGAAGCAGCCATCATTTACTCTGACAGTGTCTCCATGCAAGCTGCAGAGACAGGTGAGAACATCTGATATGGATATCACTAATATGGTACCCCCCCCCCCCCCCCTCATGTAGTCAGCAGAGGCTCTCAGTCCTAAGAGTTTACAAACTAAAAGGTTGCATACATTCAGGAAACACTGCTCAGGCTTTCTATCAAATTCTCTGCTTAAATCTCAGTCAACATGTAATGTTGTACATTTGAGTCATTGTCCACTCTGTTAAATGCTTCATGAGGAGGAAATGCCATTCTGAAATATTGTTACATAAATGTGCATGCTATTTAATGTCTTTTGTTTGATGTGGCAACAAAGTCAATAAAGGAAAAACAAATACTGAGCACAAGATATCCACTGAAAACACGTATATAAAAGTCTAGAATGTATATTTTGTTATCAAGCAAATTGCAAGCATGACATATTAGGATTGGTTGAATCCCCCAAAAGTGATGCTTTTTGGACAAACTAAATGTCTTTTAGATTAAAGCAACAGTAAACAATTACAATCTATTTGTTCCACTTGGATATTATTAGAAATAAGACTGATAAGGTTAATTCTGTTGACCTCCCCTGCTACTCCACATATTGGTTCATCATCAGAGAGTAATCACTTGCTACTTTTTCTCCTCAGGGCACTGAGGGTGAGGCAGACCTGGACGTGATTAAGGGACTGATAGAGGATACTCTGTTCAGCACTCAGCCAGCCATGGTCCTCAACCTCAAGACTTGTACGTCCGGTCCTTTGGTAAGAAATATGTGTTTTTTGCTACCTTTGCAGCAATAAGACAAACTAACTGGGACTTGTTTTCTGAAATAAATTAAATGCTATGACTGTATGCTGCCTGATTGATCCCGTTCTTAAACTAATTTTGCTGTGCACTCCCAGGCCCCCATGGACCATCTATCAGTGGGATTGAACTCTGTATCCCAGAATGTCTTGGTGAGACGACTACTGCTCCGGCAGCTCATGGTGACCTTAAGTAAAGGTCAGATATTTTCCCTTAGCGTCAGATCATTTACGCCCAGCTTCCTTCCGCAGAGGTCTCACTGTGTCACTGTGTGTTTGCAGGTCAGTGGTCTAGATCAGGGGAGCTGTGCTGTGTCCTTAGCCTGGACCAACCCTCCACAGAGAGGACAACCCGCTTCCTGTCTGTGCCCAGCAACGCCAACGCCCCGCTGGAATGGAGTGAAGAAATTACTCTGTAAGATGCTAATCTGTAATGCTGCTGTTAATGTGTACATTCATGCCATCATTAAAGGCCCTGAAAATATGTTTTCTCAATCAGCTCTTTTCTTCTAAAGTTATTTTACGTCACATCAGAGATCATTATTTTTTTCATCTCTCTGCTCTTCTTTCTGATTTGGTTGTTTGGTGGTTTACTCACTGTCAATCAAATCTGATCAAACCACACCATGAAGCAGATTAGTTTAGTCTTAATAAAATTTTTATAAAAATAAAAAAAAATCTATATTCCCATATAGTCATGAATATTAATGTTATAGAGCATTACTTAAGATTTTAAGCAAAGTTTTCAGGGGTAATGGAACAATCAGCAGAAATAAGTCCAGTAAATCCAATGAATGTATTTTTACATGGTGGGGTTTCACTTTAATTCTGACTCGGTTGTTTCCTGTGTGTTGAAGGGAGCTGGGCCCAGAAACCAAAGAGCTGAGAGTGAGACTTCTGGAGCGGAACGGCAAAAGGGAACGTAAGGCGCGGCTTGATAGCAATTTACTATTGGCTGCTGTTCAGAAACCTGATCAGTAGGAATGTTCAAACTACTTAAGCAAAATCATCAATGCCTAAAATGCACTGTTGGCAGGCTCCCTGTGACCGTCTTTGTTAGCGTTTTTGGGATGTGTAAAATGTCAGGAGATGCTCCCATTGAGACCTCCGAACTACAGTAAAGGAACGACTCTCATGCTGTTTGTACAAATATGTTTAGAATTTCTTTTTTATTTAAATCTGGATAGAATTCCTCCCTGGCCACGCCTCGATCACCTTGGACCTCCGGTGCAAAGTTCCTACTGGACAACATACGCTGTCAATAAGCCCCGGCCACGGCTTGGCACCAAACGCTACCATCACAGCAGAGGTGAGTGACAAGATGCAGCGCATTTCTGGGATTTTACTGAAGTGTGCAGTTACATCACTGTTTATAATCTAACATCAAGCAGGCTGGAATGGAACAAAGATTTACAATAAAAGGCAGTAAGTGTTGAATTACAGTTGATCCATTGTCATGTCTGTAATAGCTGTCTCGGATCTCTTCTGGCCTTTTCACCAGCAAACTAGTTTTTCTTTCTTGGAATCTACAGATTTCTTCAAAGACAACATACATATCTGCTTCATCTCTGCAGTCTAACATTTCTTACTGGTACATTCTAGCATGTCCTGTACCTCTCCTGCAACCTGTTATACCTGCACTGATTAGTCATCTGAACTTTTTCCCACAGGTCCAGATGTCAGTTTAAATAAAGTGCCCACCTCTTTAATAAAGTGCACTTTTTTAATTAAGTGCCTGTCCCCTCTACAGATTTTATTTGCTAAATAAAAAGTTAATTTATTGTTTTTTTACTCCTCCAGCTGTTCTATGTGGAAACAGAGGAGCCTCGCAGCACCCACAATGCTTTGCCATTTCGTTCCTCGCTCACCCCCACCAAGAAAGTAGATGTGGACCGAACCATCATGCCAGATGGAACCATTGTCACCACTGTCACGACCGTCCAGTCTCGACTTAAACTGGAACGCAGTCCAGGTACGTTTACAGAGTGAAGTTTTACATTGTGCCAGTGTAGGTGTGCAAAAAGAGGGAAAAGAATGTTGTGGTAACATTAACAGCCACATAAAAGAGCTGCGATGCCTTTCAGGTGATTCCCCTTTGCTTTCCCCGTCCAAAGTGGAGATGACGGAGAAGAAACCCACCATCCTGTCAGACAGCAGAAGCAGCCCGAACCCCAGCAGTGAGTGCTAGACTTAAAGGCCAGATGTTGTTTTACATAACAGATGCAAAGTAGGATAAGCAGCAAGCTTCAGTGTAACACGAGATGAGAGGAATGCACTTTTCAGTACACATCAAGTGCTCTCTGTGCAGGTACTCCTGTTGAGAATGGTTAATGTAGTTTCACGACAGGTTTACACAGGGACAATCTCTTATACAAAGCAAAGTCCCCCAAAAATCGGATGAACGCAATAGAAAATGTTTGACCAATTATACACAATGATTCTATAATTTCTTTTATTGTATAATTTCTTTTATTGCATAATTTCTTTTAGACATTAAAATAATGTTCTTTTTTGTTTGATACAATAGTGTTTTTGTTATATTTATCTATAGTATAGTGCTGATTTACATATGTGTTTTTGTTGCTCAGAGAGCAGCCGCCTCTCTAATGGCCTGGATCCTGTTGCAGAGACGGCCATTCGGCAGCTGACAGAGTCCGCCTCCAAAGTAGCTCGGAAGACGCCGACAAAAAGGAGCACACTGATCATCTCGGGCGTGTCAAAGGTCAGAAAATGAAAACCGTGTTGAATGTAGTGGCTTGCTGAATTTGTGCCTCCTCACTCCTAAAACAAAACAGTGGTAATGAGCCGTTCTTCTCTACTTTTTTAAACATACAGCTAATTATATACATTTAAGTGTTATTGTTTTGATTACATTTTTAGTATTTGGGCACATATTGCTGTAATAGCATGTCAGATACATGAACAGCTTTTTTTATTTTTTTTAATGAAAAAAAATATTTCAACTTTGTTTTGTTTTTTGATGATTAACCAAACTTCACCCTGAGTACATGAGCCATTAACGAAGTCAACAAAACATGCTTTTAAGGAATCTTAAATACAATGACGTGGAGCCAGGCAAAATTAGTTTGATCTAAATTTAGTCCGCAGCACCCCATTGGACCACATTATGGAGGAAAAAAGAGTCTTCTGACCTGATTCTGGCCTGAAAGCCTGTAGAAATATATTCATTCCAGGAGGCTGCACTGACCTGACACAAAATTCACTGGAATGTGCAGGTGTCATATTTTAAATTAATAGTCACAACATTACGTTTTCATCTTAGGTTTGAGATTCCAATAAGTAGTTACACGCATCCATCACTGTCCCTGTGTCCAATGTGTAACCCCTTAATTAACCGTGTTAACATTTTTAAAAGGACATAATTTGATCCAATATTACACTCATCAGGTTCCGCTCTCAGAAGATGACTGTGTGTTATCGAGCGGCTACGCTGCAGCCATGGATGCAGCCATGCATGGCAACCATTACGGTACAGGGCATCACCAGGACCCGGACGAAACCACACCCTCCGACGTATCAGAGCGTCCATCTGTGGACGATGTGGAGTCAGATACTGGTTCCACTGGTGCCTTGGAAACCCGCAGCCTCAAGGACCATAAAGGTAACACAGTCATCATAGTTTGCTGCTTGGTCTGTGCACTAAAATCATCAAAGGCAAAGTGAAAATGGTTTGCACGTTGCCACTTCTCTTCTCATCAAAGCATGAATTAAAGAATAGAAGTAGAAGATTTTTTTTGTTACGTAAAACGGTTTTTATTTTCATTTTCATAGGTCACTGCAGTTCTATTAACAGTACAGTACAGTTGCACATGCAAACAAATTGCCTTTTATAGCCTCACTTTTCTAAACATCAATTAATCAATGACAGATTTACAGGCCATATAACATGAGTGGCTGTAAAGTGCTGCTACTGCCCTCTGGAGGCCATGCTGCAGCACACACCCAAACAGTCCAGAGTGGTTTTGAATGAATCACTGCTAAATTCAGTTTGAATATCTATTTGATGAGGTTGCTATGTTGTGCAGTCAGTTAATTAATTCATAAAACTAGTTTAGTTAGTTAGTGTTTTTATGTATATGTGTTATTGTTCCCAGTACTGCTGTTTTAACACTTAAATACATTTATGTGTTTCTCCTTCCTGTAGTGGGCTTTCTACAGAGTGGGTCAAAGCTGTTTTTCCGCAGAAGACATCGACAGAAGGAGTCCTGCCTCAGCCAATCCCATGAAGACATCTCCAACATCGGCAATAACTTCGCTGCTGCTGCAACCAGCAGCCGCAAAACGTCTGGCAGCTTCTCCCGGCGTCTCATCAAACGCTTCTCTTTCCGCTCATCAGGCAAATCTAAAGGCAAAGCCAGTGCTACCAACGGAGGAGCGAGCTCACTGGATAACTAATTATCATTGTTAGGGCAGGACATGGGTCATCCTGACTTTAACAGGAATGTTGTAATACCTCTGTAATTACTGTCAGAAGAACAACTAAACGTCGCAAGAGCCCAGTCTTTGACAGGCTGAACGCCCCAGGTGGGTTGTCGACTTGAACGGAGGAGACCTCTGGGAGGGCTTACCTCCTTATTGCACTATCAGGACAGAAGTCATGTTTAATCACAACACTGTAGTTAAAATGTGATCATGAAATCTATTTCTTTCGAGGAGAAACCTGCTGCTCGATGAGGAGATGGTAATGGTTTTACAATGAAATGTCTTGTGCCGTGTTTGAACACAAACTATAGTGGGAGTGTTTGATTGTGACGGATGGTGGAGAAGCTACTTCACTATTTAATTATATAAAATGCCAGTATGATGCTATTGGTTGCACTTTGGACTATTTTTAACAGCACATGTAAAATTCCTGGGTTGTATAAAGGTGATTTATTATTATTTGGTTCTAATGAAACAAGTGCTATTTATTTTATCCCTCAAAACAACAGTCATCATAGCTGCATAAACTGTAAAATAGAGACACTGCTGTATGTTTTTTCCATGCAAATGTAATTTTGAAAACATAGTTTAAGTGAACAAAACTTAAGTCTTAATCTAGCTGTAATGTCCATTACATCAGTTTTTAGAATGTTCAATGTTATAGCTAATATTAGAAGTAGAAAAGATCATATATTTATTGTACTTTTTATTTTATAAAAGGTACTTTCTGTGGACTATCATAATTAATTTCAGTTTGCTTTTGAAACATCAGGCAGCCAGGATCTCTTGCAGCTTTAGTCTTCAAGCCAGACAGTGAGTTTAAACTTTTTAAATTCTGACATTTTTCTGTCAGTAAAGAAAAAAAACCTCCTAAACTCCTCTTTCATCCTTTTGACTCCAGTTAAGTAAAAAGTGCATCTAAACACATTATAGAGACTTTAGTTGATGCTCATATGGGCTTTTCGTTATTGCAATAACTATCATTACTGTGCAAATTGGATAAATGCCTCACATGGGTTGCTGAGATGTGATTAACTTATAATCATAAACTAAACATAGCAAACCCTTTCCCATATTAACATTTAGTAGCATTATCATAATGTTTTAACGTTTTAAATAAATTAAAGTCTCACATGAGTGACAATACAACAGCAGTTTAGCAAGCAACAGGATTTTCAAAGTTTACGACAAGGTGATGAATAAAGTGATCAAACTCAGGGCTGGAGACATGAGGAAACCTGCTGCATCCTTCAAAGGCAAACAGTATATAAAAATGTACATACATTTTTTTACATTTCTGTTTTGTCAGAGAAGAAAAATCTTAACTGGCTGCATTAATCTTGGGGCTTCAGAGCAACCAAATTTAATGTTATTGGTCTAATGTTAAGGTTTATTTGCATCAATAAAAAGATATCTCTTAAAAGGGACCACACAGGTGGAGCCACTACTGTCAAAAAACACGTACCATGTGCTTTATAAAACTACAACCAATTCAAAAAGCTGAAGAAATTAACATAGCCACTTTATTGTCTAAAGGCACATTATCTAAATGACTGGAATGTGAAACATAAGGCATCTGCAAAATTTAAGATATGTATGATTTCTTGTTATATTTGAAACGTTTAATTTATTGCAAATAAATTATTTTTGAAGCATCACTTTTGACTCTACCTGACTGGATTATTTTTTAGGAAGTAACATACATTTTTCAGTCACCCAAGGCCCTTTATTTTATGGCAAACCTGCTAAATATGCCTTCGTAGAGCTGCTTGATGTAAGTCTATATTATACTTCTGCATATATCTGCTGTATCTACTCCAGAGTGTATATTTGTGTGGCTCTTTCCAGGGTGTCATTATTCTCACAGACCATCTATAGATTGGTCTGAGCTAATAATAGATTGAACAGACCGTTCAATGTCAGACTGTTGAACTGATGTGCAACACCAATGTCCATAAATTCTGCATTGGAGTTGTTTTACTTTTACTGCACGATTTGCAAAGCGCCAAAAACTTGAAGCTGGAGGGAAGATACTTGATTGGTCTTCTATCCCCGCCTCTTTACATATGACCCACTCACAACAAACTGGGAAAAACAGCAGCCAATCGCCTTTGTGACTTCTATGGGGCCCATCGTGATTGGTTTGACACCAGAACAGTTACAACAATAGTCACTGACTTCCTGTTCCCTTTGACTTCTCAAAGCCAATCATACTTGGCCATTTCGTTTCCAAAAGCCAATCGCGTCTTAGGGCGGGACAAAACTGGGGTTTATATCCAGGTTGAATCCTGGCCGTTTCTTCGTCGTGACTGATCGCAGGATTCCATTTTGCAGATACATCGACAACCTATAATGTCTGGAAGAGGAAAAACCGGAGCAAAGGCCCGCGCCAAGGCCAAGACCCGCAGCTCTCGTGCCGGTTTGCAGTTCCCTGTCGGCCGTGTCCACCGTCTCCTCCGCAAGGGTAACTACGCTGAGAGAGTCGGCGCCGGAGCCCCTGTGTACCTGGCTGCCGTCCTGGAGTACCTCACCGCTGAGATCCTGGAGTTGGCTGGCAACGCCGCCAGGGACAACAAGAAGACCCGTATCATCCCCCGTCATCTCCAGCTGGCTGTCCGCAACGACGAGGAGCTGAACAAACTGCTCGGCGGCGTGACTATCGCCCAGGGCGGCGTCCTGCCCAACATCCAGGCCGTCCTGCTGCCCAAGAAGACCGGCCAGTCTGCACCGAGCTCCGGCAAGGCGGGAAAGAAGGCCTCCTCTCAATCTCAGGAGTATTAGCTCGCTGGCTAATAACTTTCACCCCAAAGGCCCTTTTAAGGGCCCCCCACTTCTCGATGAAAGAGCGAAATTTCTTGTTTGACGCTGTCTTATTTCACTTTTTGCTTTGTTTTTATTTAATAAACGCTTGTTTTGTAAAAGTAGTCCTCACCGTTTGTTCACTTAGGCTAACTGAGACTCACGTTACTTGCTAACTGTATGAAGGAAGTTTGCTAGTCATTAGACGCCGAGTTCATGTATTTAACCTTTCAACGTTCCCTGGACCTTCACATGCTTTTCTTTATTTTTCTCGAGTTTGGAGGCTCGTATAACTAAGGTACTAAAACTTTACACTACCGCTTGTGACTCATTCAGCAGGTTCTTGCAGCGCTAGGAATAAACCATAGCAGAGCAATGTTGATCACAACATTGACTGCAAAAATTGCAGCTCGACCTCCAGGTTGCTGTTCAAGTTATTTCTCGCGTGACTGCAGCCTTTGAGCAAGCTGGTTATTGGGTTCTTCAGTTTTCATTCATTAAAATAAAACTTTACAATAAGTGGCATTAAGTCATTGTTTAAGATTCTACTTGAACATGGTAAGAGTTTAGGCACCTCAATCATTGCAATCAAACTGCACCTAGCTAAAACTAATCCAACAAAGCCTACATTCAATAATGTAATGTGTTGACATTTTAGAGGTGTTTTTAGTTATTTAAGGCTGGGGTGCCTCATTTTATCAATTAGCTAAACATGACAAGCACAAACTCCAGCCTCTAAACTTTGCCTTTAAATGGCTTTAATAAGAAATCAACATATCCTTTAAGAAGGTAAGATTTATTGCAGCACTATTGTATTAGACTGCAGTAATTTGGCTGTGGATTATGAAACTAACCCATTTTTTGGAGTTAGAGCAAGTTGTTTTGAATGCTGTCTCTGGGATGTTTTTTTTATTTAAAACAGCTGTCTTCAGGTAAAAGTGGCCTAAATAGTTTTTGTGCACGTGTGGTTGTTGTCTGCATAACACAGTAACGGTTCTTTCTGCTTGAAGCCCCAGGTGCTTCCTTGATACACAGGAAGCAAACAGCTGCAGCTGCTTTACCAGCACGAACACATTGACATTTAATCAAATACATTTGGCTCTACTGCAATGAGCATTACCATTGTGAATACATTTAACCCATTTAATCCTCAATCATGTCCTCTAATCATAAATGCCATAATTCAAATGTATGCGATGTGTGCTAGAAATTTGGCAGTAAATCATTCTTTCAAACAAAAGCCGTTCTGTGACGTGTGACAGGCCACCAGCCCATTTTTACAGCATTCTGATAAAGTTCCAGAACATCGTGTGAGTTATTTTTGGTCGTATATTAAGATTACCGTACACTACCATTTGCTGCTTTCTTTATAAAAATGTCAGTGACGGTTAGCTTTCGTATGTGAAATAGTGGTGAATTAGGTTAAAGTATTTTGTCCAGTCTTAAATGATGTGGTCTAATTATATAAGGATCAGTGCAAACCCAAAACCTCAGCTGGCAAAATCAAAGTTATGGTGAAAAAAGAAAATATGTCCACCATACAAGCCTCATTAGTCAAATATGCACATGAGGTTGTATTATAGAAAGTCATGGCTTCAGAAACCTTGCCAGACTGCTACAAAGTACAGTGGTCAGACTCCAAACACATCCAAGAGTTGCAAATGCAACTGATACAGCATGCTGTAAAAAAGTGGTCTCAGATATATCTAGTGATTCCTCCTTGCAAGAATCTGTTGTTTCTGTAAAATGTCTCCTTTTCGCTACAGTTTTTCAGTGAGCATGGCTTGTTGAATAGAACAAATAGGGTTTATTTATATTATAATTATAGCATGTAGGAGAAATTACTAATCAGGCAATGTAAGGTCATGGTGATGGTGCACCTCACTGACTTTGCCACCAGGGGTCAATTGTTTCATGTCTGAAAATCTGGAATATGTGTCTCCTGTTGATGTCTGAGTGTGTTTCCATTTAATAACAGCTGAAGACAGCTCACAACACAAAGTTTCAACAGTTATTCACCTCCAAAGACTGATGACAATGTTTCCTGCTGGAAATTAGTTAAGATTCATCACCAGTGTAACACTGTAAAATATCTGACAACCCATCAGTCCTTCCAACAGAGATACTTAATACTTCTACGTGTGGCATCCATAAGAGATGTGGTTATTTAAGGCCATCTTTGGTGCGGATGACTTGTTTTCTCATTACATCTTGATGTCTGAGATGCAGTTAAAATCACCCGTAACCTTTCTTTCCACAGGAGGAGAACATGCAGATATTTCTGTCTGCTTTGACTGTTTTATTGGTGGCAAAAGCAGCATGACGCACCAAGTTTGAACTGAGCCCAGGACAGGCTGAACCAATTACTCGGGCCTTGACAACGTGTCCAACACCAACAGCAGCCAGGCTAAAAATTACAGCCTGAGAGGAAAAACGTGGAATGTCCATTGGCTGTGATAACTATAATTTTCTGATTGGCATTCTGTCAAAGGCTCTAAATCTACCATTGTTGGTCTTCTCAGCTATAAGCATATTTTTTTTCTCAGTTTACCTCTGCTTTTTCTGTGGTTGTACATTGTGAATGTAATTCTACATGCAGACATCTACTGGAAATGCTCTTTACATCTGAGAAAATCTAGAAATCCTAGAGAACAGACCTGCCTTGTGAGAATCACAGAGCAAAGTACTAGGGATACAGAGTGGGTAGACACAAGTGGAGAGAGAAAAAGGGCCGGAAAGAGGGGTGGACCCAGCAGAAAGATGTATGTGGATGCACTGAACGTTTCACTTTGAAACTATCCCAACAGCAGTGAAGGACAGCATATTTCCATCCTGGAGAAGAGAACTGGGAGACTTTTCTCATGAAGGGTAGGGAAGATGTTTTTAATCTTTGGACTGAATCCTTCCACAGACAAGATGTTCCTTGCCAGCGCTGGTAATGAGAAACACAAATATTTGCTTGGTGTGTGTGTGTGTGATGCACTGTGAGGGACAGAGTAAGTGGGAGAGAGAAGGAGATAATGGGACTATTGTGGTAGTTTACATTCATGGTTTTTAGCCGAACATGACCCAGTTATTTCCCACTCATCATGCACTGTGTGTGACAGTTTACATCATTTTGTTATAATTTTTGTAATCATATTATTATCGTCTTTGTGCCTTGCCACTTATAGTTTAAATATTACAGAGCAGGGGGAAGTCATTTGGTCTGGGCTGCCTCTGTGAATGGACACTTTTATGTGCGTGTGTGTGTGTGTGTGTGTGTGTGTGATATGAGGCTGTCATGGGGGCTCATCCAGCTAGTAACATACTTACAGGCTGATGAGGTATTTCCCCCGATAGGACTGTGAGGTGCACATGTGCCTGAGTGAGTATATTCTTCACTTTGTAATTTTCTGTATGACAGGGGGAACTGTTTGCATGTAGATATGTATGCCTAACTCTTCTTATGTGCATTGTCGTGAACATACTGATAAGTTATGAGAGACAAGTGGACAGATGTTACAAAAGAAACAGCACATATGTGTGGTGGGAGATTCAAAGGGAATGTTTTGAGATTATCAGCAGCTTCCCGTTGTTTTTTTATTTGTTCTGGTTCGTCAAGGGTTGTGCCTCATCAGAGTAGCATTTGGCTGATCACATGATGTGAGTTGGTACTTTCTGAGCTGTGTGATGATTGTTACAATATATGAGAATGTGGGTGTTATATCAAGGAGAGAAAATCAGAAATGGCATTCATATGTACAAATGGTTAATTTGTTGCTGTATAACAGGGTTTGTTTTTTTCTGACAATGTTGCAAAAATGAGACACCATGTTATACCACCATGCCCTGCAATTATCTGGCTGTAGATGATCATAATCTGGATAATCCATCTGTGAATCTTTTATCACGGCTCCTTCAGGATGAGGGTCTTTCTTGTCCTTAGTCATGCAGCATTCCCCCCCCGCACCACTCATAGTTGGGGCAAAGGGCATGTCTTGGCCTGTCAAGCTTAGCGGAAGAGGCAGGATTTGTGCACGACCTGAGAGGACCTATCGACTAGGTTCAGGGCAAAGAAGCCCCTGTTACCTCAATTCATACAAGTAGGGAGAAAAAATTGTTTCTCATCCCACATTCTTCAGCTGCGTGAATTTAACCTGTTTGTACCTCTCTGACTGTATCCTGCGTAAGCATTTTGCACCTGGCATTCCTCCACCTGTCGATTGTCATGTGATGTCCACACATCCTGCCGAAATCTGCAGACATCTGCTCCACCAGACACATAATTCAAGAGCTGTAAGGAATCCTCACACCAGTGTGATCAGTAAAATACTCACGCTGAGACAGCAGCTGGCAAATCTTCCAGCAGTGGGGAACTTTTATCATCCTCTCACAGTGCTCATAACCTATTTGAATGCTGAGGCATCTCTAAAGTCAATTGAGGCTTACAACCAGGACTGCGTACAGGGAAAATAAAAGTAGCATAACGTCATGGAATCAATATCAGAAGGATCTTGTTGCATAGTTTAAATTTCAGTTAAACTGTTCAAGCCAGTAAAGTTCAAGGTCAAATAAAAACTTTCTTTTCATAGCCTGGATGTTTTTAGCTCACATTGCTTCTTTATTAAAACTTAATTGGAAGCATTTGTGATTTTTGTAGCTTTCAACCATTTCTTTTTATGTAAATAACAAGGGATATATCGCTCCAAGACCAGATCTTCTGTTAATTATCATATAAGTCACAATCTTTACTGGTAATAAGCAATATCCACATGTTTTACTTTAAAGCCATGCAAATGCATGATCTCCAATTAATAAGGTAAGATCCGACAAAAAAGAAAAACCATCAGGTTGTTGAATTCTATGCTTTTGTTAACTAGATATTGGCATGGACACTCATTGTCATATTATATTCTGTTAGCTAATAAGGACTGACATTGCTTTCCTCTGCTGTGTTACCTTATTTGCTGTAGCTAGAGTGACTAACGCACACTCAAAATGACTATTTAAAGGACATTCAGCAACTTTTCATCTCCTTAGCTGTAACCTCCACATCATCAGTGAGGGCGACTGACTCAGAACATCAACCCTCTCTGCAGACTTTGCTCCACATCCATCTGGTTACTTAGCTGCCTCTGTTTGTTTGTTTTTATTTTCCATAGTGACTCATCATCTGCTTCATTTCCTCCATCTTCTCTCTGGCCCCCAACCATGGGAAAAGCCTTGAGAGATCAATAGTGGAGTCTTTCTCCCACTCTCTTCCACTCTCCCTCTGTTTGTCTCTAGGCCAAATTGTTCCTGTGGGACATCTGCAAAGATGGCTCACATGTGTCCGCTCACTTCCTGTGGAGCATAGTATTTCTCTATCCCATCATTATTGATGTATCAAGCACAGTGGATGCATTAAAAGCTACCATGTTTAGTCATATTATCATAAATTGTTATTCAATGGTTTCCAGAGTGAAAATACCCACTCTGTAGTTTGTTACATCAGTGGCGCAGAACTCGAAGCAGGAAGTCACAGGATACAAGGTCTTTTCCATCTCCTGCTCCTATGCCACGTTTTATTTCCTCCCAGGATCAGTCTTTTAACACCTGCTCCATAGACATTGTGAAGGAGACTAACAGCACTGCAGGGTCTGGTTTCCAGCCTCCTCTGATCATCTGGTGTGGTCCATCTGATCTTTCAATCAATGGCAATTCTGTAGGAGTGAAAACACCTCAGGGACTCTCTGAGGAGGATCTGAACTTTCCCCAAATGTCTCTCTTAATATGGAAATTGAAGTTCTTTACTTACAGGGTTTATTTGCCAAAAGAGGAAGGAAGTCAATAAGAAAGACATCCTTTAGCCAGAAGTCAGAGCACATTTTGGAGTGCAGTGGCGATGCCGTGTCCCCCTCTGCTGCTTGTCGGGGATGTAACTTTGCACCAGGATGGGGAGGAGAAGGGGTTGGGAGGAGGGAAATAGCAGAGGAGCCCAGTGAGTAAAGGAAAAAAAAGACAGGAGCAAGACATAAACAACAATGTAGACACTATGGCTCTATGGATTAATACACTTCAGACAAACTCATGGATCTAGCTGTTGTCTGGACTCTGTAAGAGTAGAAAAATGGTAAGAGCTGAATGTCCGTCAGTCAAGTCAGTAAACGGATGACTGTGTTTGCCAGCACTGTCGTGTTTGTAAATTGTTTTCTGCCTATTTTTATGTCGTCCTTTATAAAATAGCACTTTCTTTTATTTTATTCATCATTTTAAATGTTAAATTCTTCCTCTGTTTTGTCAGCACTGACTCTAGGCAGAAACAATTTCTCTTTAAAAGTTGCAGCCCAGACTGTGTGGCTGGCGGTGTCTATTTTCAGAAGCTCGTGGCAACTCTGAAGGGCATAACTGCCCCCATAATCACAGGTTACAGTGGAAGGCCCTGCATTTGCAAGCTTTAAAACTATTCTCCGGCCTGGGTGTGTACATTAAATCACTGAGGCTTGTAGGAGCAGGAGCACATGTGTGCAAGTGTGTGTGTGTGTGTGTGTGTGTGTGTGTGTGTGTGTGTGTGTGTGTGAGTCAGACAGCCAGAGCCACATTACCCTGCCCACTCTCCTGTCCTGTGTCTGGGTGTGTGGCTCAAAGAGGGCCAGTGTTGACAGCCAGTGGGCTGACAGCAGAGGCGTGAGGGGTCCAGTGTCAGTGCTGAACAGAGTGGACGGTCTGTTCTCTGTGTCACTGGGTCCCCTGAGACTCACACACTGGGCGTGATTGTCAGATATGTGTGGTTTCACCCGGCAGCTTTGTCTGGAATGACATCAGACGCAGATTGAACACCCCGTTGTCTCAGCCTGGGTTAAACTTGGAGCACTCCAGCTGTGGACAGTTTTTGGCTATTATTTTTTCAAGAATTTTAAATGATCAGTGATGTCAGCAAATAGCTCAAGCATTTCTTTTTGATGCAACAGTGATGTGTTGGTTTGTGAATGGGCTGATGTGGTAATTTTCTGACATACAGACTGGTGGGGAATTAAAGGAAAAAACTACTGAGAACAAATGAGGAGCACAGGTGAAGAGGTGATGTTGAACAGCTAAGGGAGATTTTGGACTGACAGACAGATAGCTGTCTCCACCACCACCACTATCAAAACACCAAATGAGGGAATATCTTTTGGAAAGATGGTGTTCATACCTCTAGTATAGTTTCAGAGACTCTATATCAAAAAGCACTGAAGCTGTTTTGGTGGCCCAACACCTTACTGAGACACTTACTGTTGGTTATTTCCTTAATTTGCCGTTAATTTGTTTAACATTTCTGGAGATTGCCAGATCATTAAAGTAAAGAGACCTTGTTTGAAATGTATATGCTACCAGTCAAACATGACATACAGTAATTTAAGTTTGGTCCGTGGTAGACAAAACAGACACTAGATAATGTTTAGTTGTGTCTACTTCAGTTTAGCTTGGAATGCTGAGCTGATACTAAAATGTTGCCAAGACAAACCCATGTGAGTGATACGGAAAGACCAGCTTTTAGCAGAAAAATATGTTGTGTCATCTGGCTTATGTGTCTGTGTGTAATTGTCTGGGCTCTGTCTGGTCCTCATGAGTTGCTGTTTTCCTCTCGTCTGAAGTGAGCGCGACCATCAGACAGCTTGGTCTAATCTGTAGCATCTGTCTCTAAACATTGAGTGTTTTTGTTTGTAAGATCAGTATATGAGTCACAGTGACTCATCGTGGCCCGAAGAAGCTGTGATCTGACATCCTGATGTGCGTTGTTCCTGCAGAACTCATTCACACATTCTGCTACATCTCAAAAGTACATTTTTCACAGGCTGCTGCTAGTTGCCTAGCTGATGTGTCAAATCAGTAATCTTCCTTAAATCGAGGCATAAATCAATGTTAGCTTTCTTGATGCATCGTTTTGTCCAATCCAGTTCTGGAGAAACAATTACCCAGTATAATGGTTTAGTCACATGGGCTTGTAAGTGGGGCAGAAGGTTTCTAAGGAAAGCACTGTTCCCATTGTAGTACAACTGTAGTAGCAGTATTCCCAGAGCTCCCATTCATCCCTTGCTGCACTCTCTCTCTCCCTTTCTGTACATGTGTGTTTGCTTCAGGATCTTCATGTGTCAGAGAACTCTGACAGTCCAGCTGACATGGAGAGCATGAGAAGGAATAAAGTGGAACAATGGCGACAGACGCACCAGGTCTTACAGGTGAGTCATTTCTCACTTCAGGACCAGTGACAATTCACAGCTGATAAAACTGGGATGCTTACTTTATTACTATTACCATCTACTGTGAGTCAACTTGTTACTCAACATTACTGGGAAATGAATGATTTTTGTAAGAACTTAAGATTTGGTTTCAGGAATTTAAAAGTCCAATTCAAATAATAAATGAATTTGCCCATCAGTGCTGGGGCATATCAACCGTTTTTAAATATATATTTACAACATGTGTTAATTGTGCATCTTTTAAATGTAAAGACATGTACGTGTGTGTGATTATGGACTATGAATCTCTGATATAGACTCTAATTGTTGTATTAAGTCAGTTAGTCTGACTCTGAATGATGCAATCTTTCATTAAAGTCTTCCAGCTGTAGACCGACATTTAGGTTGTACATGAGGCTATTTACAGGAACACAAAATGTATCTGGTGAACATTAACAAGGTTGTGACAGCTACTGTGTTCACTAGTGCAGGTTTAATATTGTAGCACCTCATATACTGCTGTAGTAGATAGTCATGGTCATAGTCTCAATATTTTCAGAACTAGCCACTCTGTCACATCACAGCAAATTCATATATTTTATCGTCAAACATTTTCTAGTTTGTGTATATTATTCAAATGAACAAAATAGATTTTGGGATGACAAAACTGCTGCCCACTTCACTGAGTGTTAAGACTGTCATGTGTTTAACTTGATAGTCTTAGCAACTTAATGGTCTCAGGATCATGTAATGATGTTTTCAGATTGATTTTGTTTTGACAGAGCACTCCTTTAGACCTGATCGAGACCGGCAAGTCCCTGAAAGTCCAAGCAGAGCGACCCCACCTGGTTAGTTTGGGAAGTGGACGCTTGAGCACAGCTATTACCTTGCTTCCACTACTGGAAGGTAAAGATCTCTCTCTCTCTCTCTGTGTGAGTGTGAGTGTGTGTGTGTGTGTGTGTGTGTGGTTTTTAGTGTATGTTTGTGGGACGGATGGGAATTAAACATTGTTGGGTTCATTAAAATGGGATTGTACATTGTGCTGATCCCAGAGCACTAATTTAAAATACCAGTAATTTTTCACTAAATCTATGTTATCTTTATATCCTTGTTGAATGGGACCTTTGAATCCTCATCAACAGCTTGTTAAATATGTGTGTTACTATAACTGTAAGAGGAGCTAACGAGATCAAGAAACCTATTTAACCTACATGGTAAACCACAGTTGTATAAGACCAGACATCGTGGCTACATGATCTGTAATCTATATTATTGTTAACACATATAGACACTTCCTGTCTGTTGTTTAATAAGTAAGCAACACAACTTGTTATGAGTGATGAATTGACAAAAACCTTCACCGTCTTATTGTTACTTATACTGCACCACAGTTGCAATAACACGCTGGCCTGTGATTTACTTGCACCATTTATCTTGCACTGAGCCTTGACACTACAGATGAGGAGAGAGAGGAGGGGCAGTAACAGTTGTGCTCCATCCTTTCTATGGATATAGATCTATATCCATCTATGCTATCACATAAGAATAAATATATATATGTTCAGACAGCAATATTAATATATCTTAAAATCAAATTACAAGACAGTAAATAGTAGATAGTTATATTACTTCCCTCTGGAGTGATGCCTTTCATCTGCTGGTCTAAACACATCTCTTGAGACTAACACCTGTTGTTCAACATTCAATCGTGTGCTGACTTCATTTGTGACTCCCCCCATGTGACCTTGACCTCTAAGATGACACCCGTTGCCTCTGGCTCCGAACCGCAACCTAAGAATACTTCCCAAAAGTATTCACAGGTCCACATGGATCTCCTGTAACTGACTCTGAGAAAATGTTTGCTGTTGTTGCAGGGAGGACCACGCTGGGCAGTGAGGGGACAGATATCCCTTTGCAGGGCAACGGCATCTTAGCTCAGCACTGCTACATTGAAAACCAAGCAGGCAGCATCACCTTGTACCCATGTGGAAACCAGTGCTCTGTAGATGGCCTTCCCATCACCAAAGCCTATCGCCTCACACAAGGTAGCCCCTAAAGCATTTTTTTCTTTCCTCTTATATCAATTAACTTATAACGTTATATAACGTATATAACATTTTCCAAATGATAGGTGATTGAGTGGAACAGTAGTGCATACTGTGTCTACTATAGGCAAAGATTAAGTAGAGGTTAGTGCCATGCTAGTGCAGTTGCTCTAGAGGTGGCAATTATTGCTGATCAGGTCAGGCCCCTCCTCCTACTTCCTGCTCCCCTGCACACAGCTCCTCCTCCTCACCGGCTCTTCACAACAGCTGGTCTGTCAGTGGCCAGAGTCCCAACAACAACAACTATTTTATGGATTGCCATAAACTTTGGTTCCCCATAACTTGGGACCCACTTATTTATCATGACGTCAAAATTTAAATTTGTTCACTTTAGGACAGCTTATTATTGACATTCCCCATCATTAGAAAACATTAGAATGCTAACACGCTAAACTATGGGGATGAACATGGTAAACATTACACCTGCTTGGCATCAGCATATTAGCATTGTCATTGTGAGCCTGTTGGCATGCTGACGTTTGAGTATTTAGCTCAAAGTACTAACGTGTACTGATGAGCCACGCATGGCTATAGACTCTTATTCTTGTTTAATTCCCCCTAACATGAAATCACAATGATGTAAAGTAAGATGACTTGATAAAATGGTAAATACATTGCAGTGCTACATACACATACAAAGATGGAGCTCAGCTAAGTATTAAATACATTGGAGGCAAAGTGGACAATAACAGGGAAGCCGAGAGCGGCCATGCTTGCAATCATTTTTTTTATGCCGTTATCTCGAGATCACGAGTTAATTTTCCCGTTATCTCGAGAAAACGAGCTGAGACAGTTTGAGAACAGACCGCTGCGAAAACACACTGATAATCTAATAAACGATATTTATGAATCAAATTTCAAACCCATCCACTATATTTATT
>JAVQJD010081188.1:0-22270 GCA_036023655.1 Nannoperca australis | reverse complement strand
CGACCCAGTTTCTTTATTGCACCAAAGAAGTCTTTGAAAAATGTACCTGGTAGTTTAGAAAATGTTTTCATTTTTCAAAATAAGCATAGGAGTGAGAACGTGGCTTTCTGACATTGTTCCTTTAATTTCACCCCCAGTCTCGAGGCCCGAGGGATTTGAGAATCCAGCGTGTGCGTGCGTGTGTGTGTGTGTGTTTGTGTGTGTGATATTTTTGTGTTTTGGACCGTTTATCAGAGACTTTACCTATTAGGCTGGGGGGATATAAAGTGTTTTGTCCTGTTTTCTGATGTTTTATAACCCAAACGATTCATCATTTTATACAGTTGTTTTCATAATGAAAACATCCGTGAGTTGCAGCCCTATTTGTCTCTATACAGTGTGTGTGTGTACGCTAACTGAACGAGTACTGGGTGTTAGCTTATATGTTGTCAGCACCGTCGGGACTTAAGAGTGTACACTCCCCCCCACACACACACACACACACACACACACACACACACACACTCACACTGCCGGTAACCCCTCCTCCATACCGGTCAGGCAGGATTGAGACAGGTGAGAGCACGCTGAGATCAAGTTGAGTCGTACACAAACTCTTCCTGCTCGGCTCAGGCTCAACTGTCCACCCTGTATTGACCTGGCTTATGTATTGGGATTAATTACTAATGATTTCATATTCTCAAAGTTGAATAATATAAATATTCTTTTCCTAAAGCATTTATTCTCATCATTTGTTGTTTTTGTTTTTTTTCCTTCCAGAATCCAGGTATGGAGGATCTAACAATATGGGAGCAACATACAATAACACTAAACAAAGTAAGTGGTTGGTTGTGAAATAATCCAAATATGACGTGTTTGAAAAGAGGGGAACATGTTTTGGTGTTTTGTTTTGCTCCTCTACCACTACAATTTTACATAAAATTCACACAAAACTAAAATAAATCTGAAGTGCAGACCGCTTTGCTCAGTGGCTGCACAAACACAGAAGTGGAAGTTGAGCCTCGATGTATGGAACTGAGAGGCAGTTTTAGCAGGTATTGTAAAAACACTAGCGGGGGTTGAGCTGGACCGTGCTTCAGACCTCTGTTTTACAGCACAGACTCCAGCAGGAATTTGTAGCGACACACCCTGCTGCGCCCCACAGCTCCCTCTCACTATCATGCCTGAGACTGAACACGCTGGAATGTGCTCCTTCTCCCTCTATCTCTCTACTGTATCTCCCACACATGCTCTTTGTCCAGCCCGCTTACTTTCCTACTTCATTTATCTTGCTCTTTAGTGTACTTGCTGATTGCCCATTTCCCGTCCGTCTAAAATCCTTTTTCTCGTTCTATCGTAATGGCAGGATTCCAAACTGGGGTTTGGCTTTGCCATATCAGGAGGAAAGGACAAGCCTCACCCAGACGGGGACACGGCTGTGGTAGTGTCGGATGTGCTGCCAAATGGACCAGCCATGGGACGGCTGTTGTAAGTTGACTACCATCGCTCTGAAAAGACTCTAGGAATCTTTTTCCGACTCAACTGTTAACAGAAAATAAATAATAATCGGATGTTTGCTTGTGCTCCGCAGCACCAAAGACCAAATTGTCATGGTCAATGCAGTGTCCATGGAGAACGTTCACTCTAACTACACCATTCAGGTCCTCAAGTCATGTGGCAAGACTGTGAACGTGGTGAGTATGGAGGAAGCGGCATCCAAAACACCTAAATGACTTCTAATCTATGATGCATTGTCTCTAAATCTCTGGCCCTCTCCATCTTCCCCTCTCCAGACAGTGAAACGCCCTCGTACGATCCAGATCCCAGTGTCCTCCAGACCGTCTCGGGCCGCCTCCCATTCCAACCTGCTGGACCAGGACCCTCCCAGACGAGCGCGTCGTTACTCTGACGGCAGTGACAACCGAGACGGAAACCGCTACCGTTCACGCGCCCGCAGCTCCACCCCCGACCGCAACGGGGATGGAAACGCACTGCCGCTGATGTCGATGGGGTACAAGAGGCTGCCAAATCAGGATGTTGCAGAAAAGCCCATCACAACTACGCTACTTAAAAAGAAAATCACAGATGGTAAGGCTTCGGGAACTAGGGAACAATACCTACGTTTGTTTGCCCTGAAGTACTCTTGAGGAGAATACTGATTTCTGATTGGATACCTGGTGTCTCTTTGGGTACCTGGTGTCTCTTTTTGCAGAGTATGGATTGAAGCTGGGCAGTCAGATCTTCATCAAGCACATGACCGACACAGGCCTGGCTGCCAAGGAAGGAACGCTGCAGGAGGGAGACCTCATTCTCAAGGTGAAAATGAACATTGACTCCTGCAAAATGTTGTCCTCAGTCAACACAAACGGGTTACTGTCTTGTCTTTTTTCTTTTAATGTTAAATGATTTGTCTCCTTTGACCAGATCAATGGCATGACGACGGAGAATCTATCCCTGCTGGAGACCAAGCACCTGGTGGAGAAGAGCAGGGGCAAACTGACCATGACAGTCCTCCGGGACGACCGCAAGTTCCTGGTCAGCATCCCAGAGGTGGAGGACAGCGCCCCCAACAGTGAGGACGACCAGCGCAGAGGCAGCAGCTCTGACCTAGAGGGTGAGGGATGGATGGATGGATGGAGGGAGGGAGGCAGGGAAGGTGGGGTATTGAATGTGCGTAAGGTGGGCTGAGGTGCGAGTAAAAGTAGCCTGTAAGAGTTAAGACAATGACGTGAATGAGGGAAAATCAATGGAGAAGAAAGAAATGTAGAAGGATTTTCTTTGAGTCTTTGTCGATTCTCTTCACTTACTGAAGTTGTTTTCTTTTTCAGACATTTCCGACATCGACCAAGACATCTCCACTCACAGAACGTCCCGTCAACCCACCAGAGAGAAACGGACCCGCAGGTACACACAACACCTACTACACCACCAAAACTAATAAACATAAAGGAGAAGTAACCCAAAACCTTGTTTTCAGTAAAAGAATAAAGGCACTAAAGAATTCCTTTTATTTTTTTTAAAAACATTTTTTATTTTTTTTACCCAGAACGAGAGCTGAACCTCCTCCAGCCAAGTCTCGGGATTCATCACCAGTGCGCTCCACCTTGACTCGGCCTCCTGCACGAACCTACGCCTCTCGCAGAGGTCAGTCCTGCCAGGAATCCCTCTCTCACCAGAGCTGCACATATCGCTGATCCTTCTTAGAAATATTAACACACAGCCTTTTAGAAACAACATAAATATATTGTGTGAAATTTAAGTCAGGAAAGGTTTCATGTTTCTGTAGCTGCTGGAATTCCCATTGAGACTGACTATTGTTTCTTCAGTTCCGTCTGAGTCGGAGTCGGACCGCAGTGCCTCTCCTCCTCCTGTCAGGAAAAGCAGCCCAGACACGAGGGACAGCTCCAGCAAATACAAGTCAGTTCAGTTTCAAGATGTGCAGATAAACGACTGATCATGAAACTCAAAACAGATGCAGAATGAATGATCTTTTTTTTTTACGTTGGACAGAGAAAACATGTCGTCAGATTTGATATACAGTAAGGTCCCAAACGTCCAAAGAAAATCATATTTATCTAAGAATCTGGTTTTAATTCTAACTATTCTTCCTGGTAATATTTTATTCACTTTGCAACCTAACTAAATGTGTATTTTTAAAGCCATTGTGTGTTGATCACAAGGATAAGTAGTGTTAAAAACTGGACTTAAGTGACCTTTCATCTAAATCTATTTACCCGCATGTAGGACAGCAATCAGTTTCTATTATGAGAACGCACACAATTATTCCTTAATGTACGCTTGCGATTGAATCTTATAGTAATCTGTTCAGCTCTGGAAACATTTAGACGTGTTTCAGTTTCAGTATTACTCTGACTTTCAGCTGAATTATTTTAGACTGGGTGAAAGACGAATGGCGTAACTATCGTTTCTTTCATTGCGGTCTGTTGATACTTCCACTGTTTGAAGTCATACATTCACTCTTGTAAAGCCCTTTTTGGAAAAGTGGCAAGGCAAGTTTATTTATATAGCACCTTTCATACACGGATGCAATTCAAAGTGCTGTAGAAATCCGGTCGGTCACTGATTACTGGCTTTTTCTTAATCCCTTTTACTCAGTCAAAATAACCATGATTGTTATTTACATTTATTACTTAACAAATGTCAAATAATGCATTTAAATACGTTTTTGATTTGCTCTTTCTGCAGAGCTATATCTGGTATGTCCACCCTCCCCAACCCTCGGTCCTCTCCTGTAGTCCCAAACTGGAGCACCTCTCGCCCCACCTCCTCCGCCTCACGGCCTCGTAAGCCGGTGTCGGAGTCTGATTCTGACCGCGGCGGTTCCCCTCCTCCACGCAGAGTGAGCCCCCGCCTAGACGGTAGATACAAGTAAGGACCAAGCTGGATTCATCTCCAAGCTCAAATTAGAGAATCTAGTGAATCACAGTGCATGAAAATCCACCCAGACTTTTCCTAACTGTCTTTTCCTCACACTTCTACCCCCCAGAGTTCTACCTGATCTGCCCCACACAGGCCTGAGAAGCTCCCCCATCGTTGTTCGCCAGGAGCCACCAAGGAAGGTCAACTCTCCTGTCAGAGTCCCACCTCCAGGTCAGTGCACACGCGCACACACACACACACACACACACACACACACACACACACCAATCTAACTTCCTTGTGATGGTAAAGATCCCGGACTTTGTCTGACACCTCTGACAATATTTGCTTACTCTTTGAATGTTTGCTGCCGAACAAGTGTCAACAGTCAAATAAAGCCAAGGCCAGAGCAACAAACATAAAAGATGCTCCGAGCAGCATTTTTAAAACACACGTGGAAATGATTAGTAACCTCTGTTTGTGGCAGTGTTTCTCTCAAATAAATCCAAGATCCACACATCACTTGAGATGTGGTGACACACATGTAACATGTGAGGCATGTAGAGGCTGACAGAAGCTCGCTATTATCTGGATATAGTTGTAGTTATTAATGCAAACAAAGAGTCACTTCCCCTGAATCCTAAATACACGTTTGATTGAAAGGACTTTGAAAAGATGTAGTGTTTTACAATTAATACATGTATCGACTTTAAATTGTGATTAAAGCCACCCGTTGCTAGTTTAAAAAGTACGATGTGATAAATAAATAATATCAGATAAGAAATAAAATGTTTTAAGCTGCAGAACAGTAAAAGCAATATTTGTTGTTGTTCTCCTCGTTCTCAGACTCTGACTCCGAGTCGGACGGCAGCATGGCACCTCCTCAGAGGCAGAGCACCACTTACAGTCAGGACTCCCTCAGCAGATACAGGTACAGATGAAGGTCTGCCCAACCCCCAACCCCAAGCTCCAACCTCCCCAACCCCACCCCCACCCCCACCCCCACCCCAAAACCCAGCAAGATGTCACGGACTGGGACACTGGGACACGCCTCTTCCGTTGTTGTTATTAACATTAGTTGTAATCACATGTTTTATATTTACCATTTATACTTAAAATTAAGTCTTTCTGTCTTGTGATTTTTATTGATTTGCTAATTTTGTCATTTTGTAGCCTTTGCTTTTGCTTGATTTTGTGCTTTGTGTATCAAGTGTTTTGTGTTTATGGTGAACGTGTTGTTAACCGATGAAATAAAAGTGACTTTCACTGAAACGTCCCGCTCCTGTATGTGGCTATGTGTTGATTAAACAGAGGACAGCTGTTGCTGTAGCAACGATATTCCAATCAAACATCTGTAGTTCTCCGATTTATTGATCGGTTCTTGCAAATCAGCATGTTTTATTCAGCATGTTACAAATTTATAGTAAACATGTCAAGCTCAAGCAAGACAACTAATACTCCTGAATTGTTAATTTGAATCAATCACAAAGCACTTAACCATCAAAGACAGAGCTTCCTTCATAAACGCTCAGGTGAATATTCAACATTTCAGTCTCAACCTCTCATTAATAATCATATTAGCCACGCCCCCCTCTCCAAACGTAACTGAGATTTGTTGTCTTCCTCCTCCCTCACTCCCGCCTCCCTCTCTTCTCTTGCAGAGTCCTGCCAGATGTTGCTGTGGAGGCGCCACCGTGGAGTGTCGCCAGCGTCACTGCCAGCAACCCACCACAGAAAGGTGTGTGTGTGTGTGTGCTATTGTTTGAATGTGGCCTTATTGTTGGCTGACATATATAGCACATTTTGAATAAGTGTTAAAACTGCAACTTTAAATCATTTCTTAATAATATGTTTTTACCAAAGTGGTCATCTACATACTGGCCAATGAATACCTGGCTGAATACATCCAAACTGATGTGCTGATGTATGAAATTATTTTCATAATGCCAGCTTTTATTTATCCATCTTCACAGCTCGCTCAGAGTCTGAATCAGAGGCCAGTTACGCATCTGTCCCTCGCAGGCAGTCCACAGACAGCGCAAACTCCGACACGGCTAGCAACCGATACAGGTGAGAGATGCCACAAGGTCTTTAGTCAGAAGTTGACTCTCTCAGGTGTCTGTTGGCAAGATTTGTTTCAACGGGCAGGTTACTAATATACAAGTCGAGCCCTCGAGTGCTAAGAAACACATTGAAAAGTTTCATAGCTCAGTACTTTCTCATAAACATAACCTGTGGGACTAACCTAGAAACTCTAAACCACACAAAGTACTTCAGAGGACCTCAATTCGACCTCAACACTGTTGACAGTAAACCAGCCGTCTATTGATAGTAACCTGAGCAGGTGTGCATTTAGAATTTGAGCAGCTGACATAATATGTCTACAGTTTGTTAAATATTTGATATTCAACAGAAAATTCTCACCTAATTGGTCTTAAATGTCTGTCACTACACAGAAGCAATAGTAGACTTTCAGAGTCAAGTGTTTTATCATAAAGTGAGTTCAGGCTCTCTATCAGGCAACACTGACACCAGTGATCCTGGGAAAACCCCAACAGACTCAGTCTGGACAGAACAACATATTTAATTACAAATAATATTAAATTCCCGATCCTTGTGGGCAAAAGTAATATAAACTAGTGTGGTATAAATACAGAAGACCACAAGCTAGATGAAAATGTAACTAACAAGGAGGTCACCAATAAGCATTTTGTAGAATTTGGTGCAGAACAACACTTTGCTTCACTGTGGAGATGTGTGAAATGATAGTAACAGGATGTCGGACTGGTTCATCTGCTTACCGCTTGTCTCATTGTTAAACATTCTGTACACGCCGACGCAACTTCCTGTAAGGATTGCATCACATAATGTTTCAGTTCAACTGCTTGTGCACAAAACCACAAATGTTTTGATATTTGGTTTAACAGTGTCACATGACAGTTGATGCTTGTTTTGTTTCTTTTTTATTATGAGTTAAATGACATGTGGCAGTTCATTAAATTTATGTCATTCATTGTACAATCGCTCTTCTACTCTCAGAGTCCTGCCGGAGATAAAATCCACTTCAGTGGCTGTGAAGCAGGAGCCTCCTCGTCGTGTCCCATCACCCACCAGACCACCTGCTTATGGTCAGTCTACTCTCCCGTGTCACACGCACTCTTTATCCTCTCTTCCTCTTTAGTTTTAGCCTTTACCACAGTCTCTGTTGTGTGTCTGCCTCATTCAGATTCCTCAGAGTCGGACCAGCTCTCACACCTCAGGAGGTCCGGGAGCTCTGAGCGTGGGGGGGGCAGCCACCGACGGTACTGCTGACTGCTGCGATGCATTTTATCAAAATCCAATCAGTGTTATCCTCACATAAAAACTCTTCTTTTGCCTTGATAGTTTTAACCTCCTTTTGGAGTTTTCTCTTGGCGTTTGAGCTGTTTGTAAATGTGTAACTACACAAATATCATAGATTGATGTTTTCTCCATCTCGCAGCATTCCTCGTGCTGCTAATGGAACTGGCACCCTCAAGTCTGGGGTTTCACTGAAAAGCAACCCACCACCCTACTGTAAGGCTCAAGACTACAACTACTGTGGTGACCTGATTGATAGTTGTTCAATTATATTAATAATGAATTTTGATTGCTGATAAATTTTTTTTGTAAAGTAAAAACTTGTTTCGCACATGACAAAAGTTGGTCCTTCTACATTTTAAGGTGGCGCTTTGAGCTCTGATAAAATTATGCTTTTGTGATATTTTAATTTTTTTTGCATTTTTTACATTTTATAAACTAAATTAGTAATTGATTAATCAAACAAATGAAATTTTATGATTTAATAATTAAATAAATAAGTCTCACGTTTTCTGTATCTCTTCTAGCCGAGGCTGCAGGGGAGCCCATCTACTCCCTACCTCCAGATTCTTATCCGTCAGCTAATCCAGGGTGTGTAACTCCTTCATTCATGTGAATATCAACAATTTTATCCAGTCAATATCAATCATTGGTAATTCTCCTTGTCACTCTCTTTTTGTTTTTTGCAGGTACAGCTCAGACCTTCACACAGTGTCGTTTGTGAAGGAGGGCAGCGTAGGTCTCAGGCTTGTGGGGGGAAACGACGTCGGCATATTTGTAGGTGGAGTTCAGCCGAACAGCCCTGCGTACAATGAGGGAATGAAAGAGGGAGACCAGATCATGCAGGTGAGATAATAGTGCTCTATTTTAGGCTGCACACCTTTTTAGTAGTTCATTATTACCTTTTTTAAGGATTAACTGTAATGAAGTCATAAATAAATAATCATTATTTTAACATCTAGAACAGGAAATTCAATTTTAAGCTCAGTTAAAGCCCCTATTTTGGCCTGTCAGTCTTCATCAGTCTGCTAAAAATACAACAGGTCACCATGAGTCAGCACAATGTATTATGGTTATGTGCAGAGGTTTTCACATTTTGCCTTTTGAGCTTCAGGGCAGTCAAAGTTTAATCCAAAGTGTTGGAATTTTACCAATTCATAACGTGATGGTGTAATTTAAGATGGTAAATGATGGAAATCTGAACGCAGACTGTAATCTGTAAAAGTCAGCATTTTTATTTATTTATTTATTTAAAAGTCCTCTTGCTTGTATCCAGCTTAAGATAAAACCGTCCTCCTCAGGTAAATAAAGTCGATTTTGGTCATTTCACGCGAGAAGAGGCGGCCAACTTCCTCCTGAACATCAAGAAAGGGGAACAGATTGAAATCAGCACTCAGCACAAGATGGACAGTAAGTTTATCACTAAACTGCTCCTCCTCTGATCATTATGGGTGAAGCAGTGACCGAAAGTGTCAATTTTAACGTTTCCCCTCTCCTCAGTTTACAAGAAAATCATCAAATCCAACCTGGCAGACAACTTCTACATCCGCACCCACTTTGACCACGAGGGAGAAACCCCCATCGGTCTGAGCTTCACCAGAGGAGAGGTGTTCAGGGTGTTGGACACCATGCACCGCGGGAAGTTGGGCAACTGGCTGGCCGTCCGCATGGGGAATGACCTGCTCGAAATGGATAAAGGCACCATCCCCAACCAGGCCAGGTCAGGAAGAGAAGGCAAAGGGAGTTGGATTTTTAGTTTATCCAAGAACCTTGATCCAGTTAATCTAACTGTCCTTCTCCCCTGCAGGGCTGAGACACTGGCCAGCATAGAGCAGGCACAGCGGGCGAGTGGAGAGAGGCAGGTGTCGGGACAGAGAGCCGAGTTCTGGAAACTACGGGGGCTCAGGGGGAACAAAAAGAATGACAAGAACATCCGGCGCAGCCGTGACGACCTGCTGCAGCTCACCATTCAGGGCAAATTCCCACCCTATGAGAGGGTCCTGCTCAGAGAAGGTCGGCACGTTTTTACAATCATCACTTTTCACGCCCAACTCCGTAACCAGTTGTGCGAGTTTTAATAATCCTGACTTGTTTGCGTTTTCAGCTAATTTCAAACGACCAATTGTCATTCTGGGTCCTCTTAATGACATTGCCATGGAGAAGCTGGCCAGAGAGATGCCTGATGAATATGAAGTGGCAGGTTCGTTTCTTCCTTACCTGATGTTCAACATGTGTGTTTTGTTTCTTCCCTACCTTTTTAGTTATTCTCCTGGTCTAAACATTGCTTTTTGTATTATGGCAGACATGGTTCCCCGCAGTGGAGGAGACAGCAGCTCCACAGTTATTAAACTGGACACAGTGAGGAGAATAGCAGAGAAGGTGAGCCAGTCTGTACGTTTTTCGTTCAATTCACGTTTAACAATAAAACACAAGTCTTTTTTTCTTTGCTCACACACCTTTGCTGTTCTCTCATCCTAGCACAAGCACCCTCTTCTGGACATCACTCCCACTGCAGTGGAAAGGCTCAACTACATCCAGTACCACCCAATGGTCCTGTTCTTGGACCCTCACAGCCGCAAGGACGTCAAGGCCATGAGGCAGAAGTACAGCCCCAACTCCAGCAAGAGCTCCAGGCGCCTTTACACGCAGGCCCTGAAGCTGAGGAAACACTGCAGCCACCTGTTCTCAGGTAATGACACAGGATGTCTGCCCATGTCATATATTATCATTGAACATACATTAGTCTATGGAAAGGCAGGTAGCTGCTTATTTTTTTTCTTTATTTCTTTCTTTATTTTGGACCACTAGTGCATCTGGTACTAGAACCGATTAACTGTGTATACACTGTAATCACGTTGTTTTCCTCCTGACTCTCTTCAGCACGCATTGACCTACAGCCCAACTCCAACAGTTGGTATGAGAATCTAAAGGATAAGATCCGCCACCAACAGTCAAAACCGGTCTGGGTGTCTGAAGTCACGGTAGGACATGGAGGGAGAGAGAGACAAACACACACACACACACACACACACACACACACACACACAAACCAGACTATTACTAATTTAACCCTTTTCACTCAGACCTTGTTCAGGTCAGACAAAATTTTATTTTTAAAATTGAATTTAATGAAAAATACTTTGCACTTGTGTTTATTTATCTTAGTTTGTTCAACGTCTCTTGCTGTCCAGTGACCATCTAACTATAATTATTTTCTTTTTCCTATCCAGCTGGAGAGTGGGGGAGAACAGGACTTGGATGCTCTGGACCATACCCAGTCGGACTACCTCAGTGGTGCCAGTGACCTGGAGGACACTGATGGAGAGGCCTTCACCGATGGAGAGGCGTACACCGACAACGAGGACTTGGAGGAGACTTACCCTGGTCAGAACACAGCCAAGACCCCCAGAGGCTCCAGGCTGGCTGGAGCTGCTTTAGCCCGATCATCTGAGCCCGCCTTTGGGGACCAAAGCCCCACCATGGACCCCGAGCTCAGAGAAATCCCACCGTTGATGCACGTACCTGAGCTCAGGGCATCCCATCAGGAGTATTACAGCCCGCCTCACAGCGCTGCGGAGGACGAAGAACAGTCTCAGCGCAGTTTTACAGACTCAGATTTCGGTGCCCTTGATGTAATTGCACCCACTACTCCATCAGACGAACCCCCGGACTTTATAGCCCCCGACCCCTCTACTCGGTACTCTGTGAACAAACCTTCACATGCTGAGGTGCAGCCTGAGAGCCACCAACAGGCCAGCCTGTCAGCTATTGAGGAGAAATTACAACAGGTAAATCAAATGTTACTCTGATTTAAAGGACTACTTGTGTTTTTACGTGTTTAAGGCCGTTGATTAAATGATTATTCCGTAAATTGACAAAATTAACAATTTTCATAATCAATGAATCAGTTTTTTTTTGGTGTGGTATTTGTAATATCGTGTGTTTATTTAGTTAAACTCCTTTTTTCATTGTTGAAGTTGTTTGAAACCCATCCTGTCCTCTCCTCTAGGCTCGCTCTGCCGATCCAGAGCCGCGGGCACAACCTGAGGACAAGAAGGGCCCTCAGTTTATCGTGTAAGTGCTCTTTTGCCGTCTTTGGTCTTCAGAGTAAAGCCAGATGGGAGCCTACGTGCTAACTGTGACCCCTCTGCCCTGCTCTTTGACAGGCTCGCACATCATCACCAAGCAGTGCAGTTCAGACGCACACAGATCCAAGGCAGCGACAGCTCCGAGGATGAGGAGGGCGAGGCGGAGGACTTTGAATGGGGTCCTGCAACAGAACTCTAAAGTTTGCGTCGAGGAATTAAAGTGGACATGGAAATGATTTCACTCCCCCAAGAAACTGTCTTGTTTTTTGGATAACTTTTTCTTCTGCAGAAGCAAAGTTTTGTTTGAAGATGTCGGTCGGGCTACACTACGGGCCTTGTTCAGATGTTTTGGATATTCAAGATTTCTACAACGTATTAACAGATAACTAAAAGGTTTCATGTGTAAACAAATGTCACATTATTGTTAAGATCAAGGTGCCTGCATTCTCTTCATATTTAAATATCCCCATGTCAAACAAATCAGTTTGCCCTTTTGTTACTGCTGCTGTAACATAAACAAACTCTAGTTTTATTAGAAATCATAGTAAACAAGTCTCTTTTCATACAAATGTGCAAGAACATTTATTAAATGTGTGGATGCCTCTTTAACCTTTTTCTACATTAAACTGTTTTCCTGATTTCAAAAGTGGGTTCGTTCAATCATATAAAAAACCCCACTATAAATGTCTTTTTAAGCTTTATTCCATTTTTGCCAGGATTCACAGTAGTAGAATGGACTTTTATTTGTAAAGACAAATAATGATTAGACTGACATTTTAAAGCAAGCAAGTTGTGACAGTGTACCTGATATTACACTCCCCTCCAAGGCCAAATGCCCATCGGCAAAGAGGACAATTACCCCAGACCCTAAGCAGGTTCATTTTGTTGCAGCTATTTAAATTTATTTGACAAATTGCAAATAAATAAACACTGAGGAGCAAAATAAAGAGAAATCTGGTGGTTCCTGCATTTTTACCATGTTGAGGCCAGTAATTAATAGACACATTTACATTTGTGCGTAATCAAATTATCAAACTCACATGGGAGGGGGTGTGGGCTGCTCCCAGGGCAAAAATAAGTTGTTGTTGCACTTAATATTTCAAATCCAGAACACGTTCAAATTAAATGTAAATTGATCTTGTAGCTTTTAGTCCATCTACTTGAATACTTAAAGTTAAAATACCACTGAATTTAAAGCAGTGAAATATTTTACATCTATATAAATGAATGATTTGAATAGCCCTCTTTGAAATTCCCAGAAGATCATTTCAGTTTGAGTTACAAATTAGATTGTTGTCATTGTAAAGCTTTAAATGCAGCCTCATTATTTAGCCTGTAATTTCAAAGAGGTGAATCCAAACCATAAATTCAGTTGGACTGTTTTTGAAATACATTATTTAAATACGTTAGAAATTAAGTGGTATTTAAATTTCAACAAGTGGGCCGTGATTAAATTAGTGTAGGTATTCAGTTTCTCTTGGATTCACATCTTCACGGCCTTGTTTTGCTTCCATACCGAGCGTGTAAACATGAGAGGAAGGTGTAAAGTGTGATCTGATCTTTGGGTTAATCACGTTCTCCACCTGCCTCCCGTAACTCGCGTTGCTGAACTTTCGGACTGCATTGATGAACATCTCAGCGTTTTTAATTTCAGTGTCCGGAGCAGGTGCACTAGGACGCGGAAGGTTACCATTAAAATCTTCAGCGCGCATGCTGGACGCACACGTGCGTCGTGGTGAACAGATTGCTGTGAATTTCAACGAGGCGACGCTTGTTTCTTTCCCACCAGGACGCAGTCGCGTCTGACGCCGAGTTAGTTTGAATTTGTGAGCGAGTTTAAGTCTTGGGATACAGTTTGAGTGTAATTGGAACGAAATTATTAATACACTTTCCCGAAAACTTTGAGCAACTCGTGTGTCCCCCTCCTTCCCCCCCCCCACGCTTTGAGGAAACTGAGCTGACGCGCAGAGCGGATGCCGGGAGCGCACGCAGACAGTTTGCGGTGAGCTGCCCGAGTCTCCGTCAGTGAGCCTGCGCGGCTCGATGTGCGACAGCGGGAGGAGGAGAAAGACAGACAGACAGTTACCGTGGCTAAAGCTCGGCCTGGATGGCACCGAGCTCCCGGTGAGCGCGAGCGGCAGAGCACCCAAGTGGCGAGTCGGGGGGTGGGTGGGGGGGCTGTGCGTAAAACTCAAAGAAGTCGGGATGGACGGCAAAGGCACCCTGAAGATGTTCACCAGGAAGAAACGGGAACTGATCAAGACGCCATCCATCTCGAAGAAGAGCCGAGCAGGAAGCCCCGGGCCCCAGAGCAGCACCCAGTCTGTGAGTAGCGCATCACTTCTGGTTTCTGCTGGTGTGTGTGTGTGTGCGCGCGTGTGTGCGCGTGCTGTCAGATGACCTTCAGCTGGAGGGAGGCAGGCTGCTGAAAGGGATCCGGATAAGAAATGATTGTGCATGTGTGAGTGTGGAGACAAACACCAGATACAAGTTCTGTTTAGTCAAGTTTGTAGTTTGAATGCCAGCAGGTGTGATGAGGAACTGTAGCCTGCCTGCGTGAAACTGCAGTTAAACAGAGCTGAATGTTCAGGTGTGTGCCTGACTGCTCACTGACTCATATCTGGCTCTTAATGCGCGGTTTTTAATCACTAAATTAGTGGCAAGCTGCTGTGAGTGAGTGCGTGCGCGTGCGTGCTCTTGCCAGATCGGTTTCAAAAGTTGACTTGAGTTAGAATGGGGACAAAGCCGTAGGGAGAAGGAGCATGCTGAAACGCGGTGCCAAAAGTAGCTACAACCCTTACTCCACGAGTCAGAGAGTTAAGAAAGCCGAGTCGAAGGGCAAGGACAGACTGGACATACTGCCCAATAAGCACAGCGTATGGCTTAAGCAGGTATGTTAATGTTCGTGCGCGTCATCTTGTGTGTCCAACACTAACGGCATAATGCTTTTTTTATTTTAATTTTATATTTGCTGTCTTTGTAGTGAGTAGGGCTCTTTTGGCTTTGCCGGAGATGCACTTGTCAAGGACCAAGTCCAGTGTACGAGGGAGATGAGATCCACTCATCAGGCACAAAATAAATCTCATCTGTGACTTTGTCCATTTTTTAGGCAAATGAGTCATTTTATGTAAATATCACTGGTGTTGTTCCAAGCAGTAAATGGCTTTTCTGTGTTTCTGCACCCTGCTTGCTTTGCCACACCCGTCAACAGCTTGGAATCAGGAAGTGTTGCACAACGCGACACTGGATCTTGTGAAAGTCTTTACATGTGTGTTTACCAACAACAGCGCTGCCGGGTTCAAGGCCACAGAAGCAAAGAGGAGCCGGAGAGCATAAACCACGTGACCGCCTTGACCTTTTTTCAATCTCTCGCCTGTGTCCTCTCTCAGCTGTCCATCCTGCAGGAGCAGCCTCGGAAAGATGCAGGCGACGTCACCCTCTCCCCCGCACCCTCGTCTTCTTCCTCCTCTTCAACTCTCACCCCGACCTCTGCCGGGCTCCTGGACCCCTCCCTGTCCTGCCCGGGCACCCCCAGCACCCATCACAGTAAGCTGGCGGCGATGCAAGGGGTGGCCTGCCCGTCTCCCGTGTCCACCCTGAAGAGGCCGACTGCGCTGAGCAGACACGCCAGCGCCGCAGGTCCGGTTCCAAACGTCCCTGCATTATTGTTCATCTTCATCACCTTGTTGAGTCAATGAAATGTGCTCAAATATATCGTCTCATTCCACCACATCCACACCTGAGCTCAAAGAGAAACGGAAAGCAAAATCTGCAGACGGCCTTATACAGTATTTGACTGACAGATATGAGTGGTATTGATCTCATCTAACTCTCTGCCAAAGCATATTTTTCCAAAATATCAAACTATTCTTTTTAAGAATCTGGAACTCTAAAACGTTTGGCTTTGTTGCTTAATAACAACAACAAAAATGTACTAATTCAAATTACTAAAACTAATTCATTTGTCCTCTGTGCCTCGTCAGGATTCCCGCTCCAGTCGTGGGTGTTCACCAAAGGCCAAGGGAAAGGGGCTTTGACCCCTACGACTCCATCTGAAGGTCCAGAGAGCACCGCCATTGAGGTCGAGGACATCCCGGCCCTGCTGAGGGACGTGGCGCGTTTCGCAGAGGCTGTGGATAAACTGAAGGATGTCGTGCTGGCTGAGGGTAAGAGTTGATAGTTTAAGCTTTTAGTTTTATTTTTTTATTTTTTTATTTTTTTAAAGCTTTGTCTACAAACTTCAAAATGGCACAAATCAGTGGTCTGATGTATGACAGAGAAGGCCCCAAATATTTCCCATCAAAATGAGTTGGGCTCCCTGTGCCCAGTCTGAGCCAGTGTATTTATGCAAAATTCAATTAATCTTACATCAGTTCTGTTCAGACGTGTGTGTTGCGTGGGGGGGGGAACAAGGGCGGAGCCACCCTGCGTTAGCAAGCTTACAAGTGGCTGCGAGCATCCTCTCTCCAGATGAAGGGCTGTGTTTCCGCTGCGCCCACAGAGTCGACCGCACTCTTGTCTCCAGCAGGAAGCCAGCTTCTTGTTTACTGCAGCCTCAAACACTCTTCCTCTCCTGCGTGATGCAGCAAGGCTTAAAATGGCATATTATATAAAACGGCTCTACTTTCCTCATGGAGTAAGTGCCACCACTTCAGAGTCGATTCCACCTGCTAAACAAACTGAAATTGTAACCCAAAAAAGGGTGTTTTTACACATTTGTGTTTGAAGTCGTTCTCCAGTGGGAACAGGCTTTTTCTCAGAGTTTACAGATTTCTGTAACTCACATGAGAATTTAAGGGCTTTGTTTGTGTGTCTTTCCGTCAGTTTTAATCTGGCTCTGTTCTGTCATGTTCTCCACCCAGAGTGAGCTTTCTAAGCAGGAAGCCATGATGGATCGCCTCTGACAGAAGGGCCTCATCCACACTTCCTCCTCTTGATAGGTTGGCTGCATCGCCGTGACGCAACGCCGCCTCCTCTTCTTAATCAGCAGCACAATCAGAGTTTTACCCATGTCTCCTCACTACCGTGTTTCAACGCAGCACTTATCCGGAGCTCCTCGTGGCCGTCGGGTCCACCGAACGTCAAAACCTTTTATTGTGAAGTCGAGAGTGAGGCGTTTTCATGAGCCACAGAAAGCAGATGTAGCACAGCAGCAGAATACGTTTCTAATCTTGCAAAACAATAGAGAAGACCACATCCTCTGTGGCACAATGTTCGGGTCACTCTGTTCTTTTCCCCTGCCGCTCAGACTCTCTGACATGCTTTCAGCCAGATCGTCTGCCCTCTGGCCTCCTCCCTGAGCGAGTTAATAATATACAGAGGAGTGTGAAGTTGCAACACTGGACAGAAAGAAAGTTAACAAAACCAGTCCATTTGTGTGTGAGGAGGAAATGAGGATGTCTGATGTGTCACTAATGACATCAAAGCAGATGAGCTGACACTCTGACTTGTTTGCCCTTAAATTACTGACCCAACTGTCCGGTCAGACAGTCCGTCTCTCTGACGTCTCCATCCGCTGTGCCCCCATGTTGAAATAGTAGAAACAGTGACTTGCGGGGATGTAAAAGTATTGTTGGACATTTTGGGACATACGCTCATTTGTTTCTGAACGGAGTGATGAGAAGATCGATACTACTTTCATAATTATATGGTAAACATTAAGCTTAAGCACGTAGCCTCTTAGCTTAGATTAGCATAAAGACTGGAAACGGACGGAACTAGCTAGCTTGACTCTGTCCAAAGGTAACAAAATCTGCCTACCAGCACCACTAAAGCTCAACACAAAACCTAAGTGTAAGTTTGGGCGATTTATGTGCCGGACTTGTTGACTCTCCGCTGGTTGCCCAGCAAAAACGTGTAAAAGTGTATTTCCCAAATGGCAAGCTATTCCTTAACTTGTGAAAGATTTAATGCAGGAAACATTAAATGCACTTTATTTTTGGTCCAACATTACCAACACGTTCTAATGCATTTGCTAGCATGGGCTGATCTTTCTTACTTATTCATTCTAGGACACTCTCAGAATCATGAATTGTTGCCAAACGGCGACCTTTTTTTATCTTTTTACCAGTTACATTTGAAGCCTAAAAGTCTCCACAATTGAACAATCCTGCAGATTGAAGAATCAGTGCTGTGGTCTTTTATAGCCCATTCAGCTACTTCTGCGTTACACTTGTTGCTCCTCGCATAGTCTCACTTCTCCTCTTCCTCCTTCCTCCCTCTGCTGCAGGTAAGAAGGAGAGTCAGCGGCCCGTGGCTCACGAGTGTTTGGGAGAGGTCCTGCGGGTGCTGCGTCAGGTCATCAACACCTACCCTCTGCTCAACACCGTGGAGATCCTCACTGCTGCCGGCAAGCTCATATCCAAGGTCAAAGGTCAGTGAGTTGTGCAGAGAAACCTTCATGCACAAACACAAATGTAGGCAGAAGGTTGTTTTAAAAGTTCAAACACAACTTGCATGTTTTCTCCTTTTTTTTTTTAAACCGTTAAATTTAGATGTTATCCTCTGGTAATACTGCATGCTGTACATATAGTTTGATGTAACCGTGTACGTGCAGGTGTGTACATTAACTTGGTCAGCAGTGTATTCCAAACCACAACTGAAACCCGAACACATGCATGGTTGATTTTTCAGGTTTCCACTATGAGGCCTGTAACGAGGCAGATAAAATGGACTTTGAGAAGGCAATTGAAACCATTGCAGTTGCATTTAGCAGCAAGTGAGTATCAAATCACCTTCATAACATGTCTGATTATCAAACTACAACCTATAGACAGATATAGAGTAGGTAATAATGCTGTCTAAGCAGGTGTTACCTGTTTTAACAGATGGAAGAATCATGGAGTGTGTGTGCGTGTGTTAATGCGTACAGAGTAGTCTGTTGTTGGGAATTTGAGAGAGAAGTGCAGTGATGGTGACACATTTGCATGAGACGGAGCTGAAAACAGGAAGTGGTTTCTTCAACCGTATGACACAAAACCAAAAGTTGAAAATGCTGTTGACTACCTGGCTGCTACAGACCAAGAACGATCTCTTGATTTGAGATACTTGAGAGGAACTGAGACCAAACAAACTATTAAACGTGGCAACTCTAATCATGTAATCCGTTTTTAATTCATTCTACGTTTTCAATCTTTAGATCCCATATCTTGATGATTCAAAGTAAACCCAGAGCATTTCTCAGTTTTTTTTTTTTTTTTTGTCTAATTCAAGTGTATTGCACCAACAGTTTATCACATGCTAGTCTGTGCCAGTACAGGGTTTAGACATCTGTCAGAGCTTTAGGAGGAAGTGAGCTGACAGAGACAGTTGAGATCTGCCTGACGGGTCTGTTTCCTCATTCTGTCCTCCACTCTTCCTCTGCTTGACTCCCCTTTCTGTCAAGAACCGAAAGCCACCAAAATGGAGGTCCCACTTTGTTTTGTTTCAGCAAACAAGTTGACTAAAGAAATCAAAATGAGATGTGTAAAAATGACATTTTCTTGAGTGGATGAGGGATATGTTGAAAGAAATACAATTTTAAAAAACTATTACAAATGAGTTCTTTGACACACAGTAGGAAGGTTGGAGAATAAGATTATACCCAATAGACAAAAGTAACTTATCACTTCCTGTCTCTGGTACATTTGTACCTGCCGAGATTTCCTTCCTTTTTTTTTTTTTTTATAAATGTTCTGTACGTGTCCAGTATATTTTTACTTCAATCATATTTGTCTGGATCCCTGGAAGAGTAGTTGCTACCTTTTTTTTTATTTTTATTTAATTTTTTTTATTAGTAGCTTATGAGGATCCAAATAAATAAATACATAAATAATTGCAGACGTTAAGGTGTGTGTGTTTCTCCTCAGTGTGTCGGAGCTGCTGATGGGAGAGGTGGACAGCAGCACGTTGCTCTCCCTGCTGCCCACTGAGAAGAGCAGGGTGAGTGGACGTTTATCACAGAGCTGCCAGTTTTCCCCATCTTCCAGTTCAAACAATAGTTATAGTATAGTTATCCAACATTGTAAGTGACTGTGTAAAATTCACACACATTAAGTGGTTTCCCGTTCAAACTTTCCACTGGATGAAGACAAAAGAAAATCCCCCAGTTGATGACTAGCCTTGGGCTGCGTTTGTCAGTAATGAATCATCTTTGTGCTGTGTAGTCGATGGAGAACTTGTACGCTGCAACGGGCCAGGGAGCAGATGGGGGAGCGTTCAGGAGCGACCTGCAGGACATGGGTAGGCAATCAGCTGCTCCTCCACTCGCACTCCGACTTTTGTTAACATTTTTCAGCACCTCCAGTCCTTCCTGTCTCTTCCATTCCACTCTCATTTTGTCTCGTGAAAATGCAACTTTTTCTGTGTGTACGTTAGCTAAAAGACTGCAGTGACAATGAATACAGTTCACTCTCCAAAAAACAAAGGATGTTGGAGATCACTTTAGATCTGAATCTTCACACCTGCAAACATCTGCCTCCCACAAATCTCAATCAGCAGTGTATGTTGTCATAGCAGCGCATTGTTTGTTTCTGTGTTTGTCTGTAGGCAGAGGTGAGGAAGTGGACGTGATCCTCCAGCGCAGTGAGGGAGGGGTGGACTCCGCTCTGCTCTACGCCAAAACCATCTCCAAGTACATGAAGGACCTGATGAGCTACGTGGAGAAGAGGACTTCACTGGGTGAGTGGGAATGCCAAAGGTTTAGTCTGTTAGAGGATTAAGCAAAATGTCAGTTAATGATGATGACAGACTGCAGCTTCTAAAATGTGCTAAACTGACTAAGCTTTACATTTTTGAATTGTGATTTGATATTTGTAATGTTATGTTATAAGCTAAATTATGATTGGATATAGATTAATCAGTGATTAAGATAATCAATCAGCCACTGTAGATCTGTTACGTTATCTCTTTTCTCCTATTTTACCAGAGACTGAGTTCTCCAAAGGCCTCCAGAGATTATATCAGTCCTGCAAACACAACATAACGCATGTAAACCTCATTTATTCGACCTCTGAATATCTCACTGTGATTGTGAATGTCAAAAACTTAAACTCGAAGCATTATGGCGTTTCGTCCTTCTGTTTATGTTGGATAGCAAACCTTTTCTTTCTGTGTTTGCTCCCTCCAGCCCCACATGCCCCTCTTCTCCATCTACTCTCTGGCTCTGGAGCAGGACCAGGAGCAGAGTGTGGGGCTGCAGCAGGCCAACACCACCCTGCACAACCAGACCTTCATCCAGGTAAACCATACTCAACGTTCCAGCAGAAACACTTTACGGCTTTGGTGAGTTATGGTTATTCTGGAGTGTTTTGCCCACGTGTTGATCTGTATGCGTGTCTGTGCAGCCTCTGTTGCAGCGCAAACAGGAGCATGAAAAGAGACGGAAGGAGATCAAGGAACACTGGATTCGAGCTAAGAGAAAACTGGTACGATCTCCTGTTTTGTACATGCAAGGACACGTAGCTGTAGACTGTTTTAATTGACCTCTTAGTAACCAAGTGACCAAAAATGATTTATCTTTGTTTAGATGGAGTGTGAGGTGAACCTGCGGAAAGCCAAGCAAGCCTTCATGGCACGCTGCGAGGAGTACGACAAGGCCAAAACGGCAGCCTGCCGAGCTGAGGAAGAAGGAGGAGGATCCACAGCGAAGTCTGTGGAGAAGAAGAAGCGATTAGAGGAAGAAGCTCGTAACAAGGTTCTTATCAGTAACTTCATGTCATTGCCGTATCCGCTGGTTCAGAGCTTGAAATGAAAATGATTTGCATGTTAATTCGTTTTAGAACTAGCTGTTTTTTTTTATCTGGTTGCCACATTGTCCCGATTGACACTTCATTTATCTGTGCACCTATCTGACAGATTAAAACAGAAAGAAACTGAACACAAGAAGTTATTTTAAAGTGTGTGTGTTTGCAGGCAGACGAGGCGGAGGCCACCTACCGGACATGTATAGCAGACGCCACCACCCAGCAGCAGGAGCTGGAGTACACAAAGGTCACAGTGCTGAGACAACTGCAGGACGTCATCAAACAGAGTGACCAGACCCTCCGCTCGGTCAGCACACACACACACACACACACACACACACCGATAGACCTCACTGCTTCTTACCATTTCTTGCCATATCCTCCAGTAAGGTTTGGAAGGTAGATGAATAAAAGCTCTTTCCTGATCCTGTTGTTGTAACTCTTCCTCCACCAGGCGACCATCTCCTACTACCAGCTCATGCACATGCAGACGGTAGCGTTGCCGGTCCACTACCAGACTCTGTGTGAGAGCAGTAAGCTGTATGACCCGGGCCAGCAGTACGGCGCCCACGTGCGAGACCTGCAGCTGCCCGAGCAGCCGAGTGTTCACTACACATTCGAGAGCTACTCGCCGTCCAGCTCCTCGTCACAGTGAGCTTTATTCAGAGCCACAATTATCTTGGATTTCAAATGGAAAAAATTCAACATTTTGAGAAATTCTTATTCGCTGTCTTGCTGAGAGTTAGATGAGAAGATATTTAT